>JAQGCS010000786.1:0-18284 GCA_034702105.1 Fuscozetes fuscipes
CTCAAAAATCTTGAAATTCCTGAAGAGCTCATCGAAAAGTTCAATCAAATGGACAAAGAATTATTAAAAGAAGACGAAGAAGAGGTCCAAAACAAATAAATATTTTAAACACTTAACTGACACTCATTTTAAATATTATTTAGATTTTTAAGTTTTAATCATTTAATTTCATTTTTTGACCCGAATTTCGATTCTTTAAGAACTGAATCGATTGAATCATTTAATTATATTTTAAAATAAATTATTATTTATTGACTCATATTTAGAGGAAATTTAATTTTGACAAACATTTCGATGAAACAAATGATGAGATTTTAAAATATAAAACAAATGAAAAATACATATAAAGTGTTTAATGATTTTATCCGAAAAACATTTAATTTATTAATAAAAACCTAAACGAATGGCTAAATGTGTGGAATACCATTCAGACCATAGACCGTCGGGAATCTCCGCCCAACTTTCCCACGATTTTATTAATCAGAGGTAACGATAGTATTGTTCCCAAAAATGGAACTCTAGTGAGAAAAGAGATGGCCGCCGGGAAGAAGCCGCGGAAAAGTAGTATAAAGCCATAGGTCTCGGCAACCATCCCAATAAGAGGCCAACCAACCAACACGATTGTGATTCCCGAGAAGAAGGCCACCGATGCTTTCCACTTGTGTTTCTGGAAGAAGAACCAAAACGTCCGCTCCAGACCTATGATGAACGCCAGACCCGACAAGAATAGTATGTTTCCGATAGCCAGCAGTCCTTTATCGAAGAGCAGCATAACGCCCAGCATAAGAAAGGCGATACCAAAGCCGGCCAGACCCAATCCGATCTTTTGGAAGTCTGTTATTTCTAACATCTTTTTCACAACTTTTCACTCAATATTTGGCCTCAGATTTGTTATTGTATTAAAACAATTGTTTGTATAAATATTTGTATGAAAGGGTTGACAGACAGTCATACAGTCATCAAATGATTCAATATTTAACTGAATTTAATGATTGCATTGAAGGCGGAAAACATGTGATAAACCAATCAAAACATTATTGAGTCAATCGTTGACTGATGTGTTCCTCACTTTGAATATCGTAAACAATAATTACGTTTACTTTGACTCACATTTTGATACACAAAATACAACCAAAGAGTGGACATAATTGAGAGACAATTGTCTCCACTCTTGAGTTCAAATCAAAATAAACATTTCAATTGAAAATAGCTAAATGAATGACCCAGATAAATATCATACACAAGTTCTTGTGCTTATCCTACAAGTTTATCTTTGAAAATACTTGAGATAAGCAGAAAATTTTAAAGACTTGTTTTGTTTTTAATCGATAAGAAGACCAAAAGCTGGAGTTGAGGCCTAACAACAAGACATTGGGCCACAACTGAGCATAACTTAATTGAACTTATCATTCATTTTTGATAAATGGTCATAAATGACATTTTTGACATTAATTGACTTAAATTGAATTAAATGGAGAATAATATGCATATCATTTGAGATGTGATGAAAAGCAAATGAAACTTATATATAATGTTTAGATTGGATTCAATGATTAAAAGGTCACGTCTTATGGCCTCGACTTCGAGTCTCCATTCACTCAACAAAAAGTCTTTTGCGATAATTGTTTTGATATTAGTGTTTATGTCGTTTCTGGTGATCAACTATTTATGTCCCGATAGTGTCTGTGCTATCAATTTGTGGTCAGCACCAGAATCCTATTTCCAGCGAAAACTAAATGTCATTAAAAACAATTTGAACCAATATTTGTCTTCACATCCATTGAGTCATTATATGATGTCTTTCGATGATATGATTAATGCCAAAGAATTTATATTCAATATAAAAGGCATTGATGTCATTGTCTTTCTTCACATACAGAAGACGGGTCAGTATTCAATTCTATTGCGAAAAAACTGTCTGTTTAGCCCCCAAATGACCAAAAACCTAATTAACAGGCGGAACAATCTTCGGACGTCATTTGGTCCGAGACCTAGACTTAGAGAAGCCGTGTATCTGTAAAAAAGGTCGCAAGAAATGCAGGTGTGTTCGTCCAGACTCTGAGGCAAAACTGTGGCTCTTTTCTCGCTATTCAACCGGTTGGAAGTGTGGACTTCACGCCGACCTAATGGTAGTTTTCAATGGCTTCAGTTTTGATTCATTTTAAACATATTTGAAACTAGGAACTAATGGATTGTGTGGACACAGTTTTGGACCAAAGCGAGAAGGAGTCTACAAAACGCCGATATTTTTATATAACTCTCCTTCGAGATCCAGTGTCGCGCTTCCTCTCGGAATACCGTCACGTTAAAAGAGGTGCCACATGGAAAACGTCTCCACATTTGTGCGGTGGCCGCTCTCCAACCAAAGAAGAATTGCCACCTTGTTATATCGGTAGTGATTGGAGGAATGTAACAATTGAACAGTTCATCAGTTGTCCTCACAATCTGGCCATCAATAGACAGACCCGAATGTTAGCTAATCTGACTCTTGTTGGTTGTTACAACAATTCTTTGTATACTCCCAAAGAACGGGATGTGATACTGCTGGCCAGTGCCAAAGAGAACCTGAGAAGAATGGCATTCTTTGGTCTGTGCGAATACCAAAGAATAACACAATACATGTTTGAGACCAGTTTTCATTTGCATTTTCTCAGACCATTCGTTCAATTGAACGAAACGCACAGCTCTTTCACAGCTATTGAGTTGAGTGCGGATCAGTTAAAGACAATTAAAAGTCTGAATCATTTGGATATAGAGTTATATGAATTCGCAAAACAACTACTGTTCCAAAGGTTCAACAAAATCAAAGAATTAGACCCAAATTTTGAGTACAATTTTAGTAATCTAGGAATCAGTCATCAAAATGAAAATAGTGCCCAAATTGACGACATTTTGTCCGATTATCAGTACTGAAAGGGTTGTGAAACACACCGAAAGTGCCATAAATCTGTTGTTTTAGTCTATTTTCAAATTCAATTTTGTGATACATTTAGTATTTGCTTAAAAAAAGTGACAAATTTTAACGAGTTTTTCGAAAAATAGTTATTCAGTCATTTTTATGTTACAAACCTTCGAAAATAGTGTAAATAGTTTAGGGAGTTTATATTAGGGCTGAGTGATGACCCGCTTTTGCCTCCCTTAAAGTCAGTGCAAAAATTGCTTAAATAGCCTCAAAAGGCTTTATGCAAATCGTAGTTGTGTTCAGTTATGCGGCTAATTATGCACAATGCAAGTAACCAGGGATGGATAGTAAATTCCATTTCTAGAATGTTTTCATCATTTTTCCCACGCTATTGTTTATAGGCATTCCTGGTTTAGCCATCCCTAGGACAGACCTGCAATCAGGTGAACAAATTTCAATCTAGACTCGAATCACACGAACAACTAATTTAGAGATTTATTTTATTTAATATTATTCCGAATTTATTTATCTTTCATTGCATTTATATAGAGCTTAATATTTAAATAGTTTTTGCAGAGTTTCATAAAAACTAATGGCCTGATTATAAATGACCTTGGCCATATGTTTCTTAAATGGCACTTTTGCCATAATTTGAACGAATCGGCACATAATAGCATTGAACCCATTAATGAATTGACCAGAGAATGAATGTTTACCTCATTATTGTTCATAATTTTGTTTAAATTCTAATAAAATGTAAAACTTTTGCAATACTCGTAATTAACAGTTTTTATAAAATATTTTTATATCACTCACGACATCGGATTAAAGATCGAAAACTTAATGATTATTCTAATTAATTATTTTTGGCATAAAACTAGTCTTTTAACGAGAAATAAATGTTTCAATTAAAATGATTAGATCTCATGTAAATCTCAAACTCTTGCAACTAATATAACAGCTTTTTTCACGTTCTAATTGTATCTAATTTGCAGTTATTCTGTAATTTGTTTTATTAAAAGTTTTTTGTATTATTTAAAGTTATGAATTCATTAAAATAAATGAATATTTAATGAAAAAACCTGTTATTTAACAATCATTTCGATCACAAAATTTTGATAATCTTTTGAAGTTTTCGTCAGAAGTTTGAAATGTTTGTCAATTCTAACAATAGTTCTTTTCTTCGCAAAAATGATTCAAATTTAAAGTGAATTTAAATTCAGAATTGAATTTCTAGTGAATAGGAAAGTGTAATACATTCTGGGCTTATCTTCAGAGTGAGTGATGGCCACATCGATGCCTCAAACAATATTTGCGTATCTTAGGGCCAACCCTATAAGAGGAATAGCTACAGTATGCATTTTTGTGGTTGAATTCTTTTGGCTCATGGCATATATCCGGGGCGCCAATTGGAAGCAGAGGACCTTCGCCTGGAAGGTGTTCTTCTTCTTCAAAATGCTTATTATTATGGCTCTGTTCGAAATTCTTCGTTGGATAGACGTTATCTACAGAAATTATTTCCACAACAAAGAACAGACCAACACTACCGGTTCACCCGCCAGTCCTGTCGACAATAAATACATTGAAAAGAATAGGGGATACAAATAGAAGTATTGACCAAAAAGAGGATATCTTTTGTGATTCATATCAAATAAACTCAAAGTTATGAAAATATAAATTTAGATTCGGACACAATTTATATAAATTAATTATCGAAAGGCTGTGTTTTGAATGTAATTCAATATTTTTTCATAAAATTATTATATGAATAAAATTTTTATTAATATATTGAAATTTTGATTGACTGGTGAATACACAAGTGTTTAAACACTTTTCAATTCATCAAATAATTCAAATACAATTCAAAATGAATTCATTGAAGTTATTTAATTTGAAAAGCTGTCAAAATATACTTTTGTGCATGGTAAGTTTGAGGAATATATTCAAAAATAATTACTGAAAATTAATTAGTTGTTAGTAATACTCGGAATTGGATGTAATGTAATCGACTTAACCGATCAAAACTTCGATCATTACATTTGTATGTATTTGTGATTCGTCTAAAAATTTCATAATTTCTTTAATCAATGAATTAATAGCTGCTTACGAATTGATTTTTGTTAAATTTCACGCCGAGTGGTGTCCATTCAGCGCACGGTTAGGTCCTATTCTTGAAGAATGTGATCAAATCCTTTCACAAGGGCTCAAAGTTAGTTTAGCCTTAATAATTCAAATAATTTTGCTTGAATGTGATTTGCTACTAATAAACTTTTATTTCTAATCAATGATGTGCAGGGCAATGATGTGCAGGGCAAGACACCCAATAAACTTTTGATCGCACGTTTAGATTGTGATCAGAATCGTTAGTAAACTATTTGAAAGCAATGAATTATATTCAAGTATTGTCTCTCAATCAGCGCAAATCTCTTCGAGGTATAGGATATCAAAGTACCCGACTTTGAAAACATTTCAAAATGGGAAATTAATAAAAAAAGAATACCGAGGTAGAAGAGATAAAGATGCCATCACTGAATACCTTCGAAATCTAATGTTAGATCCCGTCGTTCACATCGTATACAATACTTTTGAAGACATGGAAGCAATTCATTACAATAAGTCTGCAGTTATCGGATATTTCACAGAAGTTCCTGAAAGACATCCAAAATACAGTTCGTTTCGAAAAGTAGCAGTCGATCTGCAGGGTTATTGTCAATTCTTTTGGATAACAAACTCACCATTTTTGTCTGGAAACAAAAGCGAGATGCTTGCCTTCAAATCGTACCGAAGTACTTCTCAATCGGAATATGACTTTGTTTATGAAACATACGACGAGTTGAGTGCTTGGAGTACACACCTCTGCATTCCTATCGTTCGTGAAATTACTTTCGATAACGCAGAAGAAATCATTGAAGAGGGACTGCCCCTTGTCATTCTTTTCCATAAGTCAGATGATGAAGATAGTTTGGAAATGTTTAAATCTATTATCCAAAAGGAACTAATTAATCAGACATCGTATGTAAACTTTGTAACTGCGGATGGCACAGAATTTAGTCATCCTCTGTCTCATATGGACAAATCAGATAAAGATTTACCTCTGATAGCCTTGGACAGTTTCGAACACATGTATTTGTTTCCCAAATTTGAAAATTTAAAGTGAGCTATCAAATTCTTATCTCAAAAGATATTCATTTCATTTATTTTTTTTTAGTAAAACTCATATTTTGGCCAATTTTATAGAAGATATGAAATCTGGAAAACTTCATCGACAGTACCATTTCGGAGAAGATTACAAATTAGAAGACGATGAAAGTGATACGGAACCGGTAACTCCAGATCCACTAGGCACAGAGGAACAGAAGAAAGAAAATGAAATCTATCAGGAATTTGTAATTACATTGACTTTTAAAGAAGCTTTATCAATTTACAATTATCTTTCAGTTAACTCCAGTGGCCGTTTCTGTGTTCAAGAAGTTGGCGCCGTCCCAACACAGATACTCCCTTATAAAAGACGAACTATAATAAAGTAATTTCTGAATGATCAAATGAGTGAACAAAATATTGACCTAGTCTTCTTTATTATAATGTTGGTCATGGTTTAAATATTTGCTGAAATAGTCTATAAAAGTTTTACATAAAAGAGTTGATTAAATTTGTTTGTTATAAAATGAGCCAAACTGTTAATTCCAACCATAAACTGATGCCATAAAACCAATGACTTTATTCCCAGAATCATTGCTCAGATGATGCATACAATTAAAGCGTTTGTCGAATAGTTTTATATTTATTTACTCAACTCATGAAGTCTTCCTTTGAAAAGCTTTTCGTCACATTTCTGTTTAAGAGAACACAACAGACATTCTGTGTCTCAAACTTAGTTTCAAATGTTTGATGAAATGGAGTGCTGTAAATGTGATGGAAGTGTCGAACGAGAATTCAATAAAAAGATCGAAAAGGATTTAGCGATCGCTCGAAGAAATGTTCGGCGCCAAAAGAAACTCCTCTTGTTGGGAACCGGAGAGTCCGGCAAAAGTACCTTCATCAAACAAATGCATATAATTCATAAGAAGGGCTTCTCTACAGACGAGGAGAGGAAAACATTTATTGATGTCATTCATCGAAATGTTTTGACTGCTATTCAAGTGATACTCCGAGCGATGTATGTCTTGAAAATCGACTTTCAATCGGAATTCAGTGAAGAATATTCTCAACTCATTCTTAAAGCAGATATCAATTCAAACATTTTGTCTGATAGTTATTACGTGAAAGCCATCAAATATTTGTGGTCTGACTCTGGAATACAAGAGTGTTATAACAGAAGAAATAAATACCAGTTAACAGATTCGGCCAAATATTATATCTCTGACATCGAAAGAATTTCATCGAAAGACTTTATTCCGACCCAACAAGATATTTTGAGGGCCAGAATACCCACCACTGGAATCAATGAATATGAATTCAAATTAGATTCTATCATCTTTCGGATGGTAGATGTGGGAGGTCAAAGATCTGAGCGCCGCAAATGGATTCACTGTTTCGAAGACATCACTTCCATTATCTTCATTAGCGCTTTGAGTGAATTCGATGAGAATATGAAAGAATCGGTTGATATCAACCGAATGGAAGAAAGTAAAGCTCTCTTCAAGACAATAGTCACCTGCGAGTGGTTACAAAACTCTTCGATTATTCTATTTTTCAACAAGTATGATTTATTCGAAGAGAAGATCTGTTCGACTTCTCATTTGTTGGATTACTTCAGCGATTATGACGGCCCTAAGAACGACCCGATCAGTGGTCGACAGTTTATAATGAATATGTTCCTGGACTTTATCCCCGAATTATATCTGAAGCGAATAATCTATTCTCACTTTACTTGTGCCACAAATACACAAAATATTGAATTCATATTCAAAGCCGTCAAACACACGATCTTAGAGTTCATTTTGAGACAAGAAATACAAATCTTTTGAAACATTTCGTTCAATACTTGAGTATTAAAGTTAAAGTTGAACTAAATATATATTAAATTCATAAATGATCTAGTACCTAAATTTATCCTTAATAGTCGAAAGCTATACAAATAATTTGAACTAAAAATCAGATCTAATTTCGACAAATTTTATTTAAATGAATTTCAATCTAAATATTTGACAATTTTGTCATCAATTAAACAAAATTATAATAAAATAAATAAATTTATGTATCATTTGTTTGTGTCTTTCGTTTAGATTTTTTGTCGCTTTTCTTCTTCTTATAATCAAATCCTTTGGCTTTCATTTGTTGTCTTTGTTTTCTTCGTTTCATTTTAAGATAATATGGATTTTTGGCCAACGCTTCCGAATATTTCTTTTTATTGAATCGCTTGAAGTCCGCGTCGGCCAACAACTCTTCGACGAGAGTTCTCTTCCTATCCTTCTTTGGAACTCTTGAGTGATAGTAATCTGCCTTCGATTCGATAATAGTTCCGATTTGGAAGAATTTGGGCAAATCTTTTCTCTCATTCTTTTTGTAAAAGCGCTTCGGATCCCAACCTCTTCTCATACTGAGTGCCAACAAATCATTCTTCTTTTCGTCTGTCATTTCGTCGGCTCTCATACCGAACCACTTGTGTCCCAAAGTCTTCTGATTCTCTTCTTTTCTCATTTTCTTTAGCTTTCGTTTGCTTTGAATCATAGGTTTTATGCAATAGTTTTGTTCAAATCCGGGTCTAATCACGAGTTTGTCCGACAACTGATCGCTCATTGATTTGAGAGCCATTTGATCCAATAGTCTGAAAGACTCTGTGGCTGATCTTCCACTCGACAGGTATGGTTGCACCTTGTCCATCTATTCAAATTATTGCAAAAATAAACTATTTGAAACAATTGTTTACAATATTACCTTATCCACAATTAAATCTAACCAATGGTCATCGAAATCGTGGTACACATGAATTGGACAAACAGTGATGTCATCCACCAATCAATGCTCTGTTTTGGCCTTTTGTTGGACGTAATAATTGGATGAAAGTGTTGTGAGAGTTGTGTCACCTATGAGTCAAAAGGAGAACAATTGGCTAAACATTAGTCAACTCTGGTCTGACTTTTTTGGTTTCACTCTTCGACTAAATTTGTGTGAATTGAGTTTCATTTGATTCAATTGAATGCATGAACTGTTATAACATCTGTTTTAAAGTGAGTTTCGTGACTACAAGACATCGATTTTCTGAATGGATGACGACTTGGATGACTACGAGTTGTTTTGGTCGACAATTGTCTCACACTATCGGCTGTTGTCTAAGTCGGCCTTCAATTTAAGCCAAATAGTGAATTGGCCGACATTTCCTTCGGCCGCTTCTTTGAATCACTCGATAAACCGTTTGGTGACATATATGATGAGACCGCAGTCTTTAGCGTTTATGGCTCTCGTCCTCATTCTGGCCATCATTTGCCATACATTTGAGTATTGGCTTAAATCGATGACCAGATCTACAATTAATTTAGTCAAACGTTTAAACTTTGGTTTAAGCATAGCCTCGACTATTTTGACCACTTTATTGCCAAACGTTGAGTGCATTACTCGTATTAGTGATAATGTGGTCGAAGAACTCAAAGACAATTGTGTCGGCATTTATGCCATTCAGGGCAGAAGACCTAAAATGGAGGACAAGTTCACGTATGTCAACGACAGCGAAGCGCTCGGAATCGAGTATTGGGCTGTCTTTGATGGACACGGAGGAGATGTAAGCCTAGATTCTGTATTCTTTTGTATTCTTATATTATATAAAACTTTTGTGGTATAATTGGGATCAGATGTGCTTAAAGTGCAGAAGTCGTAACAATTAGTGATGCACTTGTCATACATTAGGTATGTCCTGTCAGTTATCATCACTTCCCATTTGAACCACAAAAGGATCAAATTCCTGAAGCGTCGAATCCGAGTCACTTCTGATTGCAATTCATATCATATTTCAGTTTTTAAAGTCAATGAATAGAGTTTTCTATTATTTAATGGAAATAACTTTGCATTCAGTGTTTCGTAAATTTAAAACACATTTTTATGAATCAAATTATTTGTTTATTTAGTTATATTTTCCCGAAATTAATTGAATTTGAAGCCAAAGATGTATTACTGCGGAAATTCAACTCCAGTTGTGAAACAATTAGTAATTTGAGCGTTTCGTTAGTATTTATGAATGGATCACAAATGACATCACATTTTATTTCATTGAATATTTCAAGAAATTCAAAAAATTCTTCAGATTTTCTTTAAATAATATATGAATTTATGTCAAAGTTTTGAATATATAGATAATAACTATTTTGAAAATAACTGGTATTTCGAAGCAATAATTGATTGAATGTCTGACTCCTACAGAGGGCCGCTATTTTCGTTGAGTCCAAATTGTATAAAGCAATCTCTAAAAGAGTGTCGTCCCTCGTGGGCATCAAACATACAAACTGCGATGTAGACAGGTCCCATGATTGCTGGGGTGGAAGTACACCAAACTCTCACGACGCAGCATGTCCAAGCTCGCCAAAGCCATCGGAGACAAACTTTGAAGCCCTGACTGTATCCTCAGTATCACAGATAGTAACCGACGAAGTCCTTGAAATCGACAGACAATTATTAATTAACAGCAAAGCAATCGGTGACGTCTCTGGCAGTACGGCATTGATTGCACTCAGAATCGTCGCTCAAAATAAGCTGATTGTCGCTAATGTTGGCGACAGTCGGGGAGTGATCTGTGATTCAAAGGGATCTGCAATTCCTTTATCTTTCGACCACAAACCAAATCAGGTATTTTTAGTACACAAACCGATCAACAATTTGAGTCAATTGACGAATAATTGTTTTTTAGTTGAAAGAACACAAACGGATAAAAGAAGCAGGTGGCTTCATCAAGTTCAATGGTGTTTGGCGAGTAGCTGGCATTCTGGCCACTAGTCGAGCGATGGGTGACTATCCTCTTAAGGACACAAATCTAGTTATCGCCGAACCCGACATTTTGACCTTTGACTTGAATGACGTTCAGCCAAAGTTCATGATTTTGGCGAGTGATGGATTGTGGGACGCCTTCACTAATGAAGAAGCTGTTAGTCTCACCAAAGAGCTGCTGATTCGGGCCAAACATTACAATGAAAACACCGCACACGAAGTGGCCAAAAGCCTAGTAAACGAGTCTTACAAACGCGGATCAGTTGACAACATTACTGTAATTTTGGTAATTTTTGACACTAATTTCGATGACTTATCGAATCAATGAATGTTTAAAACCGTCCAAAAATATATCATTATTTGAGTGCAAATCATTAATTGAATTACAACTTACAGTCGAATCACATTTAAGTCTTATTTATTCGTTTCATAAGATTTTCAATTTATTTCTCATTAAAAGAGTTTTCAAATGAAGTTTATTTCAGTTTTTTTTGTTTTTGGGCTTAAATTTAATCAATTTTTTGTTAATTTATTATTTATTTGAACCGAATTTGAGATTAAAAAATGTTTTTTTTTGTTAATTAAAAATAAATGAATAAAAAGGAAATCGTCTCCGAATCTCTCATTTGTAGCAATCATTTAAAGCTAAGCAGTTGTGCGCCTTTCGGAACATTATCTCCCGTTTTGTATAATAGTTTGTCGACGACTGCATCGGTGTTTGCTTTAATGATATATTCCATTTTCATTGCGATCATAACTACAAGACTGTCACCACTTTTCACACTTTGGTTCTCTGACACAAGAATTTTGTCAATTATTCCGGGCATCGGTGCGCACACAGATGTCGAGTCCAATTCTGAGTGTGTAGTCTGTGCTTTCAAATAGTCGGCAATTTTGAGTTGAAACGAATGGGAGCCGTCTTTTGTAAAGATGTAAACCATATTATCTTCGATCAAAACTCTATGTTTTGTGCGAACTCCAGATATTTCAACTGTTATTTCATTGGATTTGTGGTCATATTCTCCACAAACGTCTTCATAAACTTGTGAACCCATTTCTATCGTAAATCTTTGATTTGATTTGAATTCAACTATGATTTCATGTAAATTATTGTTGGAATCAATTAAATCAAAGTTACGAAACACTGGTATTTCATGAAGACGTTTGTTATCACAAATACCAAATGGAGACAATGGATCCGAAGACAATTTATTTCTATTAATTTCCTTCAGCTTTTCATTGAGAATTAGTGAAACCACTGCTGAACAGAGCATTTGAGGAGATGTCTGGAGTAAAGGGAAGAGCTCTTTGTGGTGGTCTTCGATAAAATTTGTGTAAACATTTCCACATTTAAATTCTGAGTGATCTGAAAGACTCAACAAAAAGTCGACATTAGTTTGTAGTCCAACGATATTATATTGTGATAGCGATTGACGCAGTCTTCTCAGAGCACTTTCCCTGTCGTGTCCCCAAACCACCAGTTTTGCTATCATCGGATCGTAATGGACGGACACTTCATCTCCTGCTCTGACACCAGTTTCTATGCGTACGTCTAAGGATGGCTCAGGAGTTTCTAGTCTAAGTAGTGGTCCGGCACCGGGCATGAAATTGTTTTGCGGGTCTTCAGCATATATTCTGGCCTCAAAAGAATGTCCATTCAATTTGAGATCACTTTGTTTGAGCGGCAATTCCTGTCCGGCGGCCACACGGAGTTGCCATTCGACTAAATCAGTGCCGGTTATCATTTCAGTGACGGGATGTTCCACTTGTAGGCGAGTATTCATTTCCATAAAATAAAATTTAGAATCTTTCGGATCAAAAATGAATTCAACGGTTCCGGCGCCCAAATAATCGACGGCTTTGGCTGCTCTGACCGCTGCAATTCCTAACTCTTGTCTAATAGATTCACTGATTCTGGGCGCGGGCGCCTCTTCAATTATCTTCTGGTGACGTCTTTGAACAGAACAGTCTCTTTCGAATAAATACACGAAATTACCAAAAGAATCGCCGAAAACCTGAACTTCAATGTGCCTAGGATCAGCAACAAACTTTTCGATGAGCATGGCATCGTCGCCAAAAGATTTCATGGCTTCCCTTCTCGCGGACTCTAACTGTTCAATAAAATCTTTCGGTTCCAATGCTATTCTCATACCTTTACCACCACCACCCCTCACAGCTTTAATCATTACGGGAAATCCTATTTTATTTGCCTCTTCTAACAGAAAGCTATCCTTTTGGATGTCTCCATGATACCCAGGAACAACTGGAACGCCTGCTGCAGACATTATAGATTTCGAAGTGGACTTAATGCCCATATCTCTGATGGCATTAGGTTTGGGACCAATAAATATAATGCTATTATTGGCACACATTTGAGCGAACTCTACATTTTCTGAAAGGAATCCATAACCAGGGTGTATTGCACACGAATCCGAAGCAATCGCACAGTCAATGATTTTTTGTTGATTCAAATAACTTTGACTCGACTGAGAGCTTCCGATATGATAGCAGTGGTCAGCCATTCGAGTGTGCATTGCATTGGAATCGGCGTCAGAATAAACGGCAACCGTTTCGATACCCAGTTTTGTGGCGCTTCTGATTATACGACAGGCAATTTCTCCCCGATTTGCCACTAATATCCTTTTCAATGACTTTGATTTTGGCGCTTCTCTCTCCTCAATCGAAGTGATGTTCCGAACATTTCTGTTCCCAAAATATGTTTTCAGCCAAAGATTTCTATTTATTTGCGAATATATTTTTAGTAACAAAAATATTTTAAACAAAAGTATTATTAAATTACTTCGAAATCAATTTGCTTTTCAAACAGTTCTGCAAAATACAACTCATTTTTTAAAAAAAGAAAGGTCAAACAAAATTTCAAATTTTGAATTATTTTGAATCAATTCTTGACACTATTCCAATACTTGTAAATGCATATTGAACTTGATTATTTAGGGTACTTCTTAATCACAGTTGAAGCACATAATAGTAAATGGAATGAAGTTTATGTTGCAATCAAACTATTAGTTTGATTGAATTGAGTTAACAAACAACTTATGATATCATAGGTGTTGTGCCAATCATTTGAGGCCTTCATCACAACCACTGATAATTGGCTCGACTTTCGCTCCAATCGATTCAATTATTTGATGTAATGACAAATTATCAAAAAGTTCTTATTATAAGAAAATTTTCGATATGCAAACCAGAGCCCAATCACATCTTACAAGTCTTATATATTGTGCCTTACTTTCAATGAGTAAGAGTTTAGTATTCATTTGTCTTAATTTAGTTTTATTTAGAAATTCTTGATTCAGATTATGTTTGAATTGAGTCAAAACGAATAAAAAATTGCAAAATTACCAAAAAATTATACAAATTATTTTCAATGAATGAAATTCATTTTAAATGACATCAAATGAGAGAAAGACAACATTTCGGACACAAATCCATTCAATAATACTTTTTAGGTTTTTTTCGTCGCTTTTTGCGGACAACTTTTGACTCGTTTTCATCATCACTGATGTCCGCGTTATCTCTGAAATCATAAAAATCAATGAATCGATAGATTGGAAAAAAAGTTTAATACATTTGGATCTCTATATCTGTATCTCTTGTCATACGATAGACAAAGCACTCGTATTTGCTAGAACAGATCGGTTTTGAAGTGATCACAAGAGTGTCCAAATCCATGACAATGTTGTAGTCGGCCGACTATTTGACAAAATAAGTTTAATCATCTCAACAAATGTAAATCTATTACTTCATCCAAATTGAGTCCAATTCTAAACTCATGGACTTTGATTCCTGTCTCGTTATCGTATATAGAGATCACTCCATTGTTCTTCTTATTTGACTGAAGATCGATTCCCAGAAGAATGTAAAACTCCATTTCATTTTCGAAATCTGTGGCCAGAATTTGGCGCTAAATTAATGAAAGAGAAAATTGCTCAAAATGTGCCCAACTTTAGTGATGGCAAACCTCTGGCGTATCGACGTAAGAGACATTTTTCGAGACTCTTCTCTCGCCGTTCGATCGGGCAGTGGTTGCGTTACCATTAGTTAAGGTATCGTTAAAACTGAGCTTCAGTTCAAAGTGTTGTTTGAGAGCTATTTTGTTATACTTTTCGGCACTTAATTTGTAAAACTGAATGTAATTTCCGGATTCAAACACAAGTCTTCCCGTATTGTCTGAATGAAAGGTCAAAGTGTCTGCTTCTGTGGTCGCATTGGGAACATCTAAGCGGCCATCAACTGCCAGTTCGTTAGTGGCAACACTTCTCACTTCAAATACACCAGTTGTATTGGACGGGTTGGTCACGTAATGCCAGGGATAGCCACCAAAATGTAAATTCTGTTCACTACACTTTACTTCGAACAGAATCGGCGGAACATTTTCTTTGGTAATCTTTAATGTAAATTAAAAATTGAGTAAAATTATTCTCATAAGAATAAGTGACTGACCTTATAGTTGAGGGGTAGCCCAAACGGGTATTGACCCACTTTTCCTCCTAAAACATCGCATTTCCTATCGAGAGAAGCGTTAAACAAACGATTCTTTTCGGTGAGAATTTCTTTAAGAGAATAGATCCGTATTTTTGCCGTTTTCTGAGAACCGATTCCAATAATAAGAAGTCCCTCTGATATGTTGGCGCTGTTGACCTCTTTGCCGAACACCTGACAAATGTAACCCATTGTATTATAAAGCAAAATTTTTTGGAGAACTCAACGAACCGACTGATCGATTTCAAAGAGACCGACAAACTTAATGGGGAGTATCTCAAAGATGGCGACCGCCTGAACCACTCGAAGCTTCTGATTTGGATTCTTTTTATTTATTGGAGGAAAGAGAGTCGACTGAAGACAAATGGTTTCCGACTGTGTCTCCCAATCAACATTTGTGAACCGATAATCATAAACAGATCCCAAATATATTTCCTGCAATACTTTCCCCGTAATGTTGTCATATCTGATGAGCCAATTGTCTGAAGTGACGGCTAAAAAGTATGGCTTAAAGTCTTGTCGCGGAAGAGGTGTACAGTTCTTAGACAATAAAAGTGAATAAATAACTGCAATAAAAGTCAAGCACTATATGTCTTACAACTGGTCCGCTATAAATGAAAATGTCTTCAAATCTCTTGATTTTAGTATTCTTCTGAAGTTTGTAGAGAGTGGAGGGGAGGGAGTCTTTCCCACATCTAAACAATATAATCATTAAACAAATTGTTTTGACTAAAGATTATGAATGTCTTACAGCGCCAGACAATGGGTGTGATTATTGAAATAGATTTTCCCGCTTTAAGACAAATCAATATTTGGTCACAAATTACACAAACATATGAAAGACTTACTCGTCGTAAGAAATGGGTTGAGAAGACTTCTCGGACCAAATCTTTTCGAATTTTGTGCTTTTCTTTGGGTTAGAAAATGAAATATCAGTTTTAAAATATATAAATGTTTGAGAAATAATTAATTACATTCTTCAGCAAAGAATTGAGAATTTTAAGGCTCTGTCGATATGGAGATCGCGTTAAACCGATTTGACTGTCGATCAAAGCGTTCACAACATTCACTTTTGGCCGCATTTACGCAAACATTCAATAATCGGAGCTTTAAATCAATGAAACCATTTTTATAACTCAAATGCTTCAAATATTTCACTTTAAAAATGAGATTTTTGTGAAAGAATCGATTCCTTAATCGATTCCCGTTTGGAATGAATAGTAATTGACTTCTGAACACATTTTTATTCACTTCTTATAAAATAATTAGAAAATTAATTACTTGAATGTAATGAAAGCAGTGAACAAATGACTCGAATTTAAAACTAATTTCTTTGACCACAAATTCAAAACACACTCAAAATTAACGAATCCATAGTTAGGGCGCAAACGCTTACAAACGCTGAGCGACTAATGCATAAAATTTATGCTAAAATCCGGCGTTTTCTGCATTTTGAGTAAACTTATTGCCACACAAACAACAGTACACTCTTTAAGAGGGGAAGACTTTTAAATGTTAAGCCTTTAAAATGATTTCAAAATCAAAAGTCCAAACATATGGAAGCTGTTCCTACGAGAGTTCTTCACTGCATAAGTGTGAGTGTTATGCAGTGAAGAAAGCTTTCGAAGGGGTTTAGTTTAGTGAGAGCTTCCCCTACGAAAGGTGTCTTCACTGCATAACACTCACTCACTAAACAGATCATTGTTTAACGCTGTGTGCAGTGAAAACAACTTTCGCACATTTGGACTTTTGATTATTAAATCATTTTAAATGTTATGAGTCGTAGGGTTTTAAATCTGACGCCAATATAACAGAGTTTTGTTTTTATTTGATTTTCACTTTCAAACTCACTGACCATTTAAAGCATAAAAATTGTTTCAAAAATAGCATTGAATTGAACTTAAATTTGATTTAGTTATGAAATAAACAATCAACAAAACAATCACTGAATTGTGGAAATGAGTGACTGTGTGTCTGAAACAAGTGATTCTTCGAAGGTATGCGTCGGTTGCGGCCAAACGGCGTTCACTCTGTTGTGTCCGAATTGCATAAAACTCGGAAAAACAGATTCATATTTCTGTTCTCAAAATTGCTTTAAAGACAATTGGAATAAACATAAGTTAATACATAAGACTATTAACGCCAATAAGAAGTCGGACGATATTTACAACCCGTGGCCTACTTATGAGTTTACCGGCAAATTGAGGCCAGTTTACCCGCTCACTGCTAAACGATTTGTTCCCGAACATATACAACGACCCGATTATGCGGACCACCCATTAGGCGAATCTGCGTGCGAACAGTCAATCAAAGGATCCACTCATATAAAGGTATTGAATGATGAAGACATTGAAAGCATGCGAGTGGCCGGCCGTCTGGCCAGAGAAGTGTTGGACGTGGCTTACAGTGCCATCGCTGTAGGGGTTACTACCGATGAAGTGGATCGAGTGGTTCACGAGGCGTGTATTGAGCGCGACTGTTATCCATCGCCACTCAATTACTACAACTTTCCGAAGTCTTGTTGTACTTCTGTTAATGAAGTTATTTGTCACGGAATACCTGATGGAAGACCTCTCGAAGACGGAGATCTCTGTAACGTTGACATAACTATATATTACCGCGGATTTCATGGAGATCTCAACGAAACATTTTTCGTGGGAAACGTCTCTGAAGAGAGTAAGAAGTTGGTGAAAGTGACCTGGGAATCACTTCAAAAGGTCTGTACCTTTATTTTCTTGTTATTTCCAATACTTATCTGTTGTGTTGCAGGCGATAGAACTGATTAGACCTGGTGAGAAGTACAGAGAAATCGGAAATGTTATCCAAAAGCATGTTCAAAGTCATGGCTTTTCGGTGGTTAAAAGCTATTGTGGCCATGGTAACAACCCTTCCCTTCTCTTCATTAGTCTTATTATTTTCATTGAAACCTAACTTTTTTTTAAAGGAATTCATCGTCTGTTCCATA
>JAQGCS010000787.1:0-18280 GCA_034702105.1 Fuscozetes fuscipes
AGAGAGAGAGAGAGAGAGAGAGAGAGAGAGAGAGAGAGAGAGAGCGAGAGAGAGAGAGAGAGAGACCTAACTGACCGGCAAATCAATAGCGAACAGAATATTCTGTGCTTACAATCAATAAATTTTCTATAAGAATAGAGAAGAAAAAGAGGAGAATTGACTCCAATTTCATTCAATTAGAGCTTAAAAGACATTTTCCGGTAAATAATTAAAACAATTATAATAATCGACTAAATTAATAGATAATACAACAGAGAGTTGTGGCGCACAGAATAAACTTTTATTAGGAAATGTTTGTGATGTGAAGTGCAATGAACTCAGGCCGAGGAGCGGACCGAACACTGAGTGCTAGAATAACAGACCCCAAGTCTTTAATCATTGAACAAAAGCTTTTAATTTGATTTTTCAACTCTGTCTGTGCCCTCAGAGCTGTGTGCTGTGCTCTGGAAGCCCAAGTGATTGCATTTGAAATGAATGATTGACTAACTATTGCCAGAGTTGTCGGCCCTATTCTGTGCTATTCATCCGAATAACTAATTCATTGAAAAGAAAAAGGATTTTGATTTCAATATTTCTGGCGATAGAAAGCAGAAAATTATTCATTAAAGTGGTCAGAGATGTGCACAGAATTACTTCTTGAGTGTAGAATAATCTCCGGGTACTTTACAGAGTGGCTTGGTCTCTTATTTAAGATTGTATTACTGGTGAGAGTTGACCGCACAATAAAGAATTAAATCCCTACCAGTGCCTGTTTGCACGACTCCGGGCATCTCAGCATACGAATGATTTAATATGTTGTTAGCAAGAATATTTCATAAGCAACCGGGTAATTCCACTGAGAAATTAATTTAATTTCATTGCATTCTATGAGAATATAATTTTTGAGTCCAAAAAGTTTTCATTTTATAAAATCGATTCTAAAAATTTGTGTTCATTTAAATGATGAAAATTGGAGCAGAATTTGAATAATCACACAATGAATATGAGATTATATTTTAATTTTTTATAAGTACAGTTAAACCTCGATATAAGAGAGCTATCGGTGACAAGAAAACTTTTCCCTTAATGAGAATTTTCTTTATTTGGTGGCTTAATATTGATTGGTTTTACTGAATATTTGTTTAAAATTTTGTTCATATTTTGTATAATCAGGTTCTCTAAGAAATCGATTTTTCTAAATAACCAGGAAATCAATAAACGAAAATTCTATTCAATATTTAAAATTGTTTTCTAAGAAAACTCAGCGAAAAAAAATTCAAAATTAAATCAATAGTGAAGTTGTGATCGAAGTTCTGTTCCAAAGACTTCACATTTTTTATATGTATATGAAATCTATTTTGTCGTTTTTCGTCAAAACAGAAATGAAAATCCAATACAAAACTCAACTATCAAATACACGACATGCGATTTTTAAACTTATTTTTTATGAAATAGACCAGGAATATAAATGATACCCAAGATCAAGAGCAGTTTTTGTAATTTATTTAAATTTTACAAATTACACATGAAATGGCTGTTTTCTGGGATGCGCAAGGGGGTACAGCTAAAATTTGAGGGGCTCCACTAAGGTCCTGCGCACCCATGGCTATTTCATAATCTTAAAATTTTAGTGGTCAACTCTTCTACTTTTAAAGTACCAAGGACTTATTAAAAACTCAAAGAGAACTAAACTGTAAATTTAGCCGTAAAATCACTTAAGTCATATTAATAAGCCTTAACACTATTCATACTGGATAAACAAATTTTGCAATACTTTTTAAATTTTTTAAAATAACTTGATTAATCATTGTTACATTTTAATTTTAATGTTAATTTTAACTATAATTTGTCCCACTCATTGACACCATCAATGTAAGTTCATATTATTTATGCCATAATTGAAAAGCCAATACAAAATTTTATTAACAAAAACAAATAAGGCAATTTTTAAACATTTTTCTATAAACAGGAATTTACAAGGTTAATGTTCAATCTATTTCTTTATAAAGAGGTAACTAATTGCAGCCTTTATTCTAGACTAATTTTCAAAGTGAAAGGAGCTTTCGAAATTTTAAATAGTAACTTTACTAAGAATGCATAGGATTAAATTTGAATAAAAAATTACTAAGTTTTAACTAAATAAAAGAGAAAGGTGATTTGTACAATGCCGTTTCTTAGTTGAAACTGTAAATTTGTCCATAAAGTTGATTGAGTCAATAATTTACATTTACAACTCTTATAGTGCGGAACATTTTTAAGAATTAATTTTAAATTAATAACTTGAAGAATTCATCTAATATTTTATCCTAATCTTGTTCATATCAATGCTGACCCCCTTGCCCATCCCACCAAAATCATTTCATTCTGTTTTATACCATAAACGGAAATAATATACAGAATATTATTATCGGAGAAAAGGAGAGGACATGAGTCGAAAGACAAAGTTTGACTGTTGTTCCTTAAGCTCAGCACATCTTCTCATCCCATAGTCCTATCATTTCCATCCCCTTTCCATTTCCGATCTGCTCTTCGCCAGCAAATAACGGCTCAGAATATGTACTCCGAGTTCGAAGAATAAAAAAAATATGAAAATTGAAACTCATTTTTCATAAGACTGAGCGCTGACTCAAAAAGAAATTCCATGAATAGAGGGAACGGAATAAGTGTTTGTGAAGATTGTGTTCAAAACTCAAACACAAAAGAATTTGAAAAAAATAGTTTTTGTCTATTCGTCAGACAATTCAAGTGATACTTATCTCTGGCAACAATTTTTTGTCCACAAATACTATTAGTGAAGTGGAAATTGTCTAGAATATATTATACAGATTAGTTTAATAATGACCCATTGTGATGTCTCTATTGAAAATCGATATTTTAATTATTATTTAGTCTTGATATGATTTTTATGCAAATATAGTTCAACCTCCCAATAGGCAAACCTCTAATTAAGGCAAATCTCTTCATAGCAAAGGTTTATTTCTACTAATCTATTTTGAAATTTATTTGACTAATATTGATGCTTGATAATAATGAGATTGATTATAAAACTTATCCCATCCCCTGCACATCTCTGTCCTTAATTAGAATTAATGTTTGAATAATTAGTCTATTATTAAAGTGAAGGCAATTATAATAAAGCGATTGAATAATAAATTCGTCGGAAAAATGAGTTTAATTTGGAAAACAATGGAAACAATATTTTGAATTTCAATAAACATTTCAGTCATTTATTAATGAATTTAATATTCAAATGAATTCCAAAGTTTTCGATGTATTCGAGAAATATATATAATTTTTGTGCCAATAATTTGCATACATTTTAATTACTTCTGTGGTTTGTCTGTCTTCTAAAGTAATTTACAACTGATGGGAGAGGGAGGACAGGGAGGACAGGGAGGAGAGGAATAGAAGTTAGAGAAACCAGAAATTCCACTAATTTTGTGAATTATTTCGAAGTTTTCCGACAATTTTTCGTTAAAATATTTTTAATTATAAATTATATAATAATAAAACAAAACCTAATTCTGTGCACTCATTCTGAGCGCACAGAATAATATTTGTTGGAAAACATTTGGTTATGATATCTGTGCAGACAATCTGTTGGGAAATTAAATTATAATTGCATTCAATTCAGTAAAGAATTACTAAAATTAAATTCAAAGCTAACGATGCGGTCATTGAATACAGAATTATAATATCCGATAGGAATTCGAGTCACTATTTGGACAGACATTTGTCACAACACATAATGTGTGTTTGGGAATACAATGGACCATGTTGGTTTTGTAAGTCGAACAGCACAATGGCTTATCCCTATTGTTAGGGATTTGTGTTAAAAATGAGTCAATTGTTTTATGAATTCATTTCAATAGGAATTTAATGAAATACGAAATCAGAGTCTCATTGATTTTTAGGCCAAACCTATAGCACACTATTTGCTGAACCAGTGCTGAAGTGAATCACTGCACAGGAAGTGCACCGAAATTGTGTTCATCGCGTAAAAAAAGATGACTAAAAGGCAACTTTTGGGACAGAATGGCACAGAATAATGGAAAACAGGAAAAAACTGCTGTATTTTTATGATAGAATACCAGTTGAATAGAAAGCACTAATAGATAGTTAGGATAGATATCAGAGCTCAGGGTAGTGAACGGCTGTGCCGGAGATAGAGTGCAAGAGGCGGTGGCCGCGCCATAGACGGAATGTCTGAGTGGCTAATACTCTAAATGAATGAATAAGTCAACTGTCAAATAATGACAGACAGTATACCAAATGGGAAATGAGTGGCAGCGGTGAAAATGCATTAGATAATAGAAAATAGCCAGGGTTACTTGCTAGGTTAGATGAGATTGTACGCCGCATTGCACGCTGAATTATACGCGCACAAGATTATTCTGCCAGAGTGAGCATGGCAAACTGATTACGTGAGTAAATTTCTGTTTACAAAAGTAGTTAATTAAAATTTAAATATAGTCTACCAAGTGAAAATTTAAACAAGTCTCTGTTTTATTCTTCTCTGTCGTATGTAAACATGATAGAAATTAAAATTAACATAGGCAATAAATTTTACATTATTTTAGAGCTAGCTTGGTTATTTTTAACTGCTTGGTTACCCCCGTTTTGAGATAAGAGCAGAATTTGATGCAATAAATACGCGAATTGAGTGAAAATAGTAACAAAAAAGAGCACAGAATAAGAGCACAGAATTAAACTGATATACAACAGAGCATAGGATCAAAACGAACAGAACAAGAAAAATACATTTACCACGTCTTTTGCCGTAGCAGATAAACACAGCTTGCTCTTTTTGTTTGGCTGCAGCTAACAAAAATAATTCTTAATATAATGTTATGTTGTGCTTGATAACATTATATTATGTGACATTCACACATTTACTCAACGCACAGCACTTACCATAATAGGTATCTGTGCTGTCAGATGATGATGATGGTGGTGGTGCTTTCTGCAGCTGCAATAATGGCAGTGTGCTGTGCGGTAGTTCCTTGTGTGAGGGCTGGCCTTCAAGTAGGCGCTCCGGTTGTTGTTGTAATGTTAGGGAAAGTGCAACACTTTGGTGACTATTAGTGGCATTTAATTCATTAGAATTAGTGTTTGTATTACTCGTAGACACTATTATTGCCGAACCAGTGGTCGAACTGATAGCACAGGTCTTAACCGTAAATAATATTGTGTTGATTACAATCAATTTCACTCTTAGCACAAGTAATAAATATTTAATTACTAGTACACTTGATTTAAGCATGGTAACCATTTTGAGAGTACTTGCACGCTTATTGTTGTTAACAATTGGAGCACAGAATAAACTCCATGAGTAAGGAATCGGAGAAAAACATAACAAAGTTATGAATAATTCAATTATAAGTCGAAAGTGTTTCTCATTATTTCAAACTTAAAGTTAAACTTTGAGAATACAGTGTTAGCCAAGGGTTGGCTCGTAAGGGGTGTCCACCAATTTACTGAACGCACAGAATAAGACTCTTAATAAGAACAAGAATCAAATCTAAAGCACTAATAGCTTATTGACATTTGATAGCACAGAATAAAATAAATTGTCATTAGAGCCGGACAGCAGTTTAAATGTACTGTCTGTCTGTCTGTCCTCCTGTTCCTTCTTTTATATGTCTTTCTCTCTTTCTTAGGTGTTTGTACTGTTAAGCACTGGTATTAGGGTTGAGATTGTGAGCGCACAGAATATGTCTGTGCTCTCCCTCGCTATGTATGTGTTATTTGGCAATGAATAGCATCAGAGATAAGTCACCTTTTCTTCTGTATTGAGATCACAGTTCACGCCATCCGAAAGACATCTGAAGAATAAGAGGAAAGACTTCTTCAGAAGAGTAGAAGAAAAGAGACGTAAAATACACAAAACGGAAACATCTTTTTCTCTGGTATTTTGAGTCCAATACTAATAAGTATTATATCTCTCTTTCGTTAGAGTTATATATGACTTTGTGCTATTCTATAGGGTGACCACCTAGTACAAATTTTATTTGAATTTTATTTTTAATTAATTAGTATTGTTTGCTATTGATAACTATGATAAAAGAAAAACAAGCTTACACATTTCTCACCTGAAATTCATTAAAGATTTTAGCAGAAAGTTAGCTCGTTAAAATTAAATGAGTAGAAATTCACAGAATCGATTACAGGCCAATCATTGAAGGTATGGTCACTCTATTAGCACTCAGTTTTCACTCCTTTAGCTTTAGTTTTCTTTTTCTTTATTCTGTGTTTAACACAGAATAAGAATCTGACGAAACAGTTATACAACAATACTCTTGGAGATATATATCGCCTCTGGAAGTAATCAAATGGTCCAACAATTTATTTGTTGAACTAAAATAAAAATCTCTTATTTTTCTTATTCTTCTTCGACTTAATTCCTGTACTTTTTTTAGTGACTTTTGTCTCTGAGCTCTGGCTCTGAGTCTTCGTATGGGAAGTGCTTTCCTTTCCTAAGGAAGGCTTTCCCTTAAACTGATTCCGATTTTTCTTCTTTTTTTATATTTCAATATTAAATTTCAGAGCTTTAGTGCAAACTATCGATTGTTTTTGAGAAAATCGATTTCAATCGATAATTGCTTTGCAAACAACTAATCGATTGTTTGTTTCAAATAATTATCGCAATTATTAAAATCAGTTTCAATATTATTAAAATCATTTTCTCGTATTTTTGTTGACGTCGAATGAAAATCAATTCTTATAATCAATCAATTGTTCAGATCTGTTGACAGAAATACAATAATTTCGATCATTCAAACAGTACGTAATTGAAGAATATAAGAACTAATTTTAAATTTCATAAATATTTTTATATTTTATTTTCTGTCCCAAAATTGATAAACTTATTGGATGTATACATTAAAATAAGGGCTCCGAAAGAGGTAGGCATTTACATCCTTGGTTAGGAAAATTTTTGGAACATCTAAATTTCCGGGTTTTTTAGGGTCAAATATATCAAGTAAATTTTAAAAATATTTCATTTCAAAACCATTAAAAAATGTAATCTAAACTTTTTCCCTTCAATTACGTACTGATTGAACTATCCTTAAAAACAAGTAAAACCCCCAAAAATGTCTACTAACAAGCAAAGTAAAAAATCAAATCAAAGTTCAATTAAGACTCCATTAAATTCATGTGTACCAAAAAAAATCATTCTGAGCTCAGCAAAAACGAAGGCTGTGCTCTACTCTTCATCAGACAATCACTGATTCAATTAGAGGCTCTTTAGAGCTCAGGTCTGAGATTTTGAGCAAAAAATTTACTGTTGTTTTAACAGTAAAAATGGACTAAACTTAAAACAAATAATAATAAAAAGTTGTAAGAAAACAATTGTTATCTTTTTTTCTGAGGTAAAGCACAGAATAGATAAAAAAAAATTGATATAAAAAATAATTTCAAATCTTTTTCCTCGTTTTCAACTCAACTGTTCATAAAAAAAGCCACAGAAAAGGAAAGCATGAAATTGGAAGAAATGAAAATAAAATTCTCTATTATTTTATTTTACTCATCCTTTTCGGTCGGCCCTACGCTATGAGTGACGGTCTGTCTGTGCATTTCTCTGAGCTCTCAATTATCAATTGAAGAGTAAATAAATAGACAGAGAGAACAGAATGAAGAGGAAAGGCATTGGCTATGAAGACACAGAATAAATGAAATGCCATACGAATGAAAAAAGAGCCCAAAGAATAAGTAGAAGAGACACACAATTAGTGAGAAGTGAGGGAACAGTTGTATGGAAAGGTATAAGAGGTTGTGTTTGGCAAATGATGCCAAATAATGAGCAAATTTAAGTAATTTTTGCCAAAATGGAAATATTCCGTAAATTACTAATCACTGGCTTTTGAGGCGAAAATATTAATGAATGAAAATCAAAAACAAAATCATTTTTTTTAAAGAATAGATATCAATAAAATTCATGATTCCCGCAGAGATAACAAGCTTTTTGTTCTGAAAGCAGCAGGGTTGTGCATTCATAGGCTAGGGGTGGCCAATTGGGTAGCCTATAAGTAGCTTATGATACGTTGTGCACATCTCTGTATATCGTATTGAAATCGCAGACAAAAGAATAGAAATTATATGAAATTCAAGCCATAAAATCAAATAACAATAAAGAATAAAAAAGAAACCAAGGATAAACTTCTCTCAGCCCATTATTATTGTTATCGAGGCACAAACTTTAAAGAATAAGTGCCTCCAAAATAGAATAATAAATTAATACTTATTCTTATGATTATTGTTCAGTATTTCTATTCTTTGTCATCAATTCGTTTGCACTCAAAATACGATATTCAGTCACAGATTTGATGGCACAGAATAAAGAAGAAGACTTTGGCACAGAATAAGACTAATAATATTCTATTGAAGAATAAGAGAGTAGACAAACACCAGTTGTGCCGCTCATGGATTGTGTGAAGAAATTTATATCTCGAATAAGTAGAATAAAAAAATAATAGTAATGATAAAAATGAGAACCAATTTTAGTCAATGGAAAGCCTACTGTAAGGCCTTCGCTCTGAAAATAATAGATATCATAATAAGGCACTTGAATTCTTGGGGTTTTCTCTATAGTTCAGAGCTCAGCTCATCGACAGAGCACAGCATAAGTGGGAATATATAAAAAACTCAATATTGTGTTTGGGTTAAAGAATAAAAAGACAATAGAATTGAGGTATAAGTGAATGAGAATCAGTTGAAGAGAGGAAAAAATCAGTGAAGAATCTGTTGAAGAGTAGCAGATATTATGGAAGAACGCACAGAATGAGCACAGAATGAGACAAAAAAAATATATACAATAAATAAGTGGCGAATAAATGGATAGAAATAAATACAGTATTTATGTGTATAATATGGAAAAAATGAGACTTTTTTCTCCTCGAACATTAATTCAATTGATGAACAGATGACCTGTCCTACAGGTCTAGCACACAGAATACGCACAGAATAACGCACAGAATAACGCACAGAATAATATACACACAAATGTTAGACCACTTTCACAAACACTACGATTAAAAGTTAAAAGTTTTAATTGAATGCAATCTTAAGTGAAATTTATTTCAAAACTTTTAATTAAAACTATATTTTAGGGAAAACCCAATAAATCGACGAAAATATTTGAGTCGAAAAACTTTTAGCTCTTATTCTTAAAAACACTTTTCATGAGTTCTCGAATGGCTTTCCTCTCAACACAAGCGATACACACAGATATTGAAGGAAAGGCTGGCGAAACACTACTGTTCCCAAACAGTTAGAACATTATATACAATGAGTTGAGAATAAGTCTGTGCTCTGATGGAGAGCTATATTGGAGTTTCGATCGCAATCGCAACAACACTACTAGTGCTCTATTCCTGGCCTCTAGTATTGGAGACAAGGAATACACACTGAGTTTGGTCTACTTTACAGCGATAGGGATGAGCGCTGACGCTCTGTGTATATAATCAGTGCCAACACATAGCACAGGGATGTAATGATGTCGACGACTAACTCAAAAGTAAACTGGAGTTCAACTTTTGGTTTGGATTTTATTTAAGCATTTATTCGATGAAAAACAGCAATTGATTTGTTGTCAGAGCATTCGAATATTCAAATATAAGATTAGCTTGGTGGAAGGCTTATGCAATGAAATTGAATAAATAACAGCCTTCTCCTTTTCTACAATGTTTAATCGGATCAATTAACATTCAGGAATATTATCGATTAGATTTAGTGATTAAATTGAGCAAGAACCTTTACATCAATGTTTCTCATTATAAACGAATAAATATTCATTAATAGAGAATATTTACTTGATGACCTATTTTTTACCTTTCATTGCAATTCCCATAATAGGATAAAATTGAAGAAATTTAATAAATTATTCAATAGAAACTAAGCAAGCCTATTTTAATTTGAATACTTGAATAATTAAAAAAAATCTAACTTAAATACCAGTTCATCTCAGCCTATCGACGAAAAATGTTCCCTCTCATGAATTATTATCCATCAAAATGCAAATGAAATTCATCGATAATTCAAGAGAGAGAGAGAGAGAGAGAGAGAGAGAGAGAGAGAGAGAGAGAGAGAGAGACCAATAAAGGAGTCGGATCACTTATCTAACAGTAATGTTGTATCGGAACAGAAAAAGTACAAAACTAAAGGCTCCGAAAACATTTAGGGGACGGAATGGATAAAGTGAGTGAACTGTTTGGCGTAAATATAGTGTGTAATCAACTAATACAACACAATAAATAAATGTGTGCCTCCACTCTCTCTAACTGTTTGTTATACATGTCCTCCCGTTCCTCACAACCTATTATGTAGTCTATATCTGATATATTGACCATGCATGATTGATGTCATCAAGCAGGGTTGTTTTGCAAAACAATAGTTTGACTTTGTGACTCTCATTTGTGAGCTTGGCACATTTGCTAAATTATCTAGTAATTTATTGCAACTTAGATTATTAGCAAGCTAATTTTAATACCACAAGAGGTATTTAAAATTCCATTTTTAATTAAAATATTTTAGTTATTTTAAACATAAATGTTATTTTAATTGTTCGCATAATTGGAATTATAAAAGTATAAAGATTTAATTTTGAAAATTGATTCTGGTTACTTATGAGCTTGGTTGCTCTACTCAACAAAGCACTGGACATTTGAGCAAAGCCTCTGAGTCTCGCAGACGATTGTTCGGAACATTTTAATGGCATTAGTGTTGAATAGGATTTGTTTGGCAATAATTGCTGTTTATATGAAAACTGAATGCAAACTCTGGACATATATTCACTGATCTTTTCGCACAGCACAATGTCATTCTGTGCGAGGGATGCTGTGCTCTGCTCTGGTACATAATTCAGTGTTTTATAAGTTCATAAATAGATTTTCTAGAGTTTAGGCTCGACTATAAAGAAGAGCCATCGCTCTGTTTATGAGACGAGAGGAACGCCACACAACACCACACCATTACCAGCACAGAATGAATAAGCTTATTAAAGAAGATAAGATACGATATGTGGTGTTTATAAAACCATCCAATCCTTTGTTGTATTTGTGTAACTCATGTATTGTGTGTTTTGCACCGGTTTTAATATAAGACGTGATATTAGAGGCTATTCTCTCTTCTTATTCTGTGCTGTATTTCCACAGCAAACACTTTATAACTTATGGTGTGCTTTGGCTCTCTTTTTCAGGGATTCCTTTTTTATGGCTGTTAGGGATCCGTTCGACACAACATATACACGAAATAAATGGCATTTTAGTCTACTTTTCACTACTCTTTGTGTTCAATAATAACAGAAAATAACATAAAATTCTTTATCGACAGAAAAAAATTGATTCAATTGTTTAACAAAATTGTTATCAAATTTTATTCGCTATAAATATCTCATTGTATTAGAAATTTGATCTAATTTGAGGCAATGGAGAAATTCCTAAAATAGCTTACTTTTAATGAATTACCTTACACTGTTAGACTGGATTAGAAAGAATATAAAAAATAATCTTTAAGATGTATAAATACGTGCAAACATCCACTAAACAGTAATCCACCGCTATGTCCAGGTACATTTTGCGGAAGAGCTCTGCTTAGTAGGAGTCTACACGTATTTACAATTCTAAATAGTTTTGTGCATGATCACATATAATGAAATCGATAAAGTTTACAGTTTCAAATCTAGAATATATCTGAATAATTTAGCTTGAGTCTTTCATCTGCTATAATTTGAAAACATTAATTATTTAAATCACAATTTTTGTATGATCAATTATATTTAAGAAAAAGCTTTGGATCAAATTAATAGGTACTACATCGATGAGTAAAAATTATCGAAACTATATACTACATTCTTTCGATGTAGTGAAAAAGAAAATTATAGAGTGGAAATTTAAGACAATAAAAATCTGAACAAGCAGAATATTTGAACTTATATTAAAATATAAAATGAGTGTTAACTTCAGCTCGCAATTAACTTGTTACAAAATTTTAGACTGCTTATACATTTTAATGATATAAATAAATTTACAGGTTCAATTTTTATTTTATTTAAGAGCTTTTGATAATTTTGCGAGGTTTAAGTTTTTAATAAAAAATAAACTTGGATTTAAAATATGACCAATTTTTAGAACCTTTTAGAGTCAATTTAAACCATGATGGTTTTAAGAATTAAAAAATATTGAATAATTTTTAGCTTTAGGAAAAAGTGTATTAAAGTTTCTAATGATTAATTTTTAAGTTGCTCATTTTCATTTAAAATGAACTAAATTACAGCATTGGTAATTTTGAAAATGAGTCAAATTTAATTCATTATCAATAAAGCAAGATTTTATCAATTTTAAAAGGTAAGAACAAAATAGAGTCTCAAGTGACTTGATGTATGATGACAAAATTGAGTCAGATAGTATCTTTCAAAAATAGGGCAAAAATTGTAACTTTTTAACCTTATTTTTAAATTGACAATTAGGGGCACCAAGATTATATTAATCAAAATTAGACGCAATGAACTGAAGGTGCCATTGATCCAAGAAAAATATTTAACACTATATGTCTGCCACCAGTTTTACTTTAATAGATTATTATTTTGATTACCCATATCTAAAATAAATAGAATTACAGCTTGATCAAATTTAAACATAAATTTTTTATATAAAAATGAGCAAGGTTTTTAGCAAAAATAAGCTTGAAATTAAAATATGTCCAATTTTAATTACATTATCTATTTATGGAAACAAGTAAAATTTAAAAATAATAATAATAATAAATAAAAAATGTAAATAGGCGAACAAACAGCCAATTATAACCATGATGGTTTTAAGAGAGAAAATATTGAGAAATTTATAACTTAAAAACGTGTCACTGGAAGCCAAGGTTCTAATGATTAATTTTTAAATGGTTCATTTCTATTTAAAATGATGAAAATTACAGCTTGGAAATTTTGAAGATGATTCTGACTAATTCTTAATCAATAAAGCACAATTCTTTTGATTTTGAAACGAAAGAACAAGATAGAGTTTCAAATCACTTCCCTACGTGACATGCTTAAAAATTACATTGTAAAATTGTTATTGTTCATTTATTTTATTACTTAAAGTTATTTATTAAATCAATTACAGCGATGGCCAAGCTCAACGGGTCTATGGCGTAGTTGAATACAAGCAAGCACATTTCAGTTTTTTTAAGGAAAACACAAAGGAGGAATTATAAACCAAGTTTCTAATGATTAATTTTTAAATTGTTCGTTGAAAATTTAAAAGAGCTAAATACAGCTTGGTTATTTTGAAAATGAGTCAGATTTAATTCTAAAGTAGGATTTTATAAATTTTAAAAGGCAAGAACAAAATAGAATTTCAAATTACTTATCCAGTGTTTAATTACAAAATTGAATTTTAATGACATAGGTAATTTGCTTAAAAGTTACAATTTAAAGTTGTTATTGTTCATCAATATATTTATTACTCTGGGCTATTTATTAAATAAACTTGATAAATGAAAAGATGAATCTAATTATAATAGTTTAATATAATATATATTTTGACAAGGTAAATTATTGAACCAGACAAAATATTTAACACGATATGAATGACACTACTTTTATGTTACCATCTTGATTACTCATATCTAAAATAAATTCAATTACAGCTTGATTAAATTGAAATGCCAAAATATCAACTGTTAGATCTTATGAAGGCTAATTTGAAATAAATAAACTATCAGAATTAATGAACATAAGCCATCAAATAGAAAAATACGGATATATTCCTCACATAAATATAAAAAAATATATAAAAAGTTATGATTTGGGAAATGAATGCAAAACCATAAAAATATGTCAAAACGAGAGCACAGTCTGAGAGCAGAGACAGAAAAATGATAAAAAAAATTTTGTGAATAAAATTTATTTCCTCTCCAGTTATATATCATATCAGATGAGGTATTATATGAATACATGTCTCAAAACATATGATTTGATTCATATCTGGCTTTCCCTCCAATGACTGCGAATGTAATGCCTTTAAAACTTTATGTATGTATTAAATCCATAGATAGGTTTTCCTCTCTTCCCAGAAGGACTCACATACAAAGGGAATGGTATCTATGGGTCTAATAGCGGAGCGCATCATAAATGCATCCTAACTGATGGCACACCATATAAATATGTGGGGCCATCGCTTCCGGCCCTCAAAATCCTTTTGCATTATTTATTCGTTAACTAAAGGCTTATTTACCACTTAAATGCCAGCACAGCATAAGCTTATGCTGTGCTCCGGGTATCCAAAACTCATATCAATGCTAATACTAATACCCCCCAAAAATGCTGTCATTTTCTCCGTCAAAGTCTATAATATTTTCGTTACTTTTTTCTCTTCACTAATACTATGTATAAAATGGTTTTGATTTTCATTAAGTATTGAAAACATTGAATAACAAGTATTTTAATGACGAGAAATATATTTTTCCATAATATATGAGATAAGAGGGAAAGGCATACGAGAAGGGAAGACATGAGTTTCCAAATTAAATTAAAGCATCGAATTAAAAGACTTGACGGAGAGATCTCTCTCCAGGGATGGGCAAGGAGGGGTGACCTCCTATCCTGTAGAGTTGAAAATTTTGCAAAACCTTTATTATTTTGCAACACTAGGTGCTTTTAGAAAAAATTTGGAATGCATTTAAAGACTGTAATTTGAATTTACATTTGAATATGATTTTTATTATATTTATATATTCGATTACTCTTGGTTGGTCATCATTTAAATTAATTGTAATAGGCATATTGTCAATTTTTTACCCTACTTCCTAAATTCCACCTAGGGAAGCAAGGCGCAAAATTTTTAAATTTACCCCCTAAATCCCCCTCTAGAGCCGTCGAGCTTGGGCATCTCTATCTCTTTCCATGAAAGGGAGCGGAGGATTAGGATATGGAAAATATTGTCAGTTGACATCGTGTATTAACTATTCAATTATTTTCATTTGCCAGGATGAGCAAGCTCATCTATTGAATTTAATTGATATCAAATTGATCATTAAATATTTTAACAGGATTCTATATAAATTAATGAATTGAAATTATACCCATGCTCATTGATCGCAAGTTTGCATCAATAGGCTTTAAAAGACTAATTCAATTTAATAATGTTAAATTGCTCAATTTTCAACTTTAATTACAGACATTGTCCCTTTAGCATTAAATGAAAAAGTTATGAACAAACTTTGATAATTTAGAAAATTGTCAACTAAGCAAACCATCTATCTTTTTAAATTATAAGCAAGAGCAAATAAATTGCTAAAACGAGGAACAAATACAAATTATAATTGAATAGAAAGTTGAGTTTAAACGAAAATTTATTCACTATTTTTGTTGGACCGGAAAACTGCTATTTATTTAAATATTTAATAAGAGATTCGCTATAAAAATAAAATTCCTTCAAATATACGGAAGGGAGACATAGAGTATCCCTAAGGAAACATGGCCTTACATGAGAGGATAGGGATAGTGGGGTAAGCAGGGTAAAGTAGATTATCTTTTATTTAATTATAAGGATGATTTTTTTATCAAATATTAAATCTTATATTTTTTCTTAGAACTCATTCTAAACAAGGATGAATAAAATCTTAAAAAAAATAATTTATAAGAATAATTACTTTATAATTATAATTACTTTCCTTTAGGATAAAATCAATTCAACTAATCTAGCCCAAAATTCACTATAAAACAAGTTACAGTCCTATCTAAACCTTTATAAAAAACAATTCAAATAATCTAGCTATTTCTAAAAAAATAAAAAAAACAGTAGGACGTATATTCCATTAGAATAAAACCATTTCAACTTATCTCGCCTAAATTTCTCTCCAAACATAGTTACAGTCCTGTGTATCCCCACTCGAGCGCAGACATCAAACGAAAGGATACTTAACTGCAAAGCATTGACGCACTGCAGTGAAGTGTCGAATGCACACAGAATTTGAATCACAATCAGAATATTCGCAAATGTATGGAACATATTATAATAATTGTTTTGAAGACTCAAAGCTCAGAGAAAACCATTCATTAGTTGTAATTCGAGAGATCTTTGAGTTAATATTCTTGGAAATCATGTTTCAAAAGAGTCGATATTTTAACAGAAAGAGAGTGGAATGAAATAACCTAATTTATATTTAAATTAAATTATTGTATCTTATTTAAAGACGTGAAAAGTTGCTAGATGTTTTTAAAGGAACTAACAATTTATTTAAGGACTATAAATTTAAATTTACACTCGAGTAAAATTTTTATTATCACTACTATATTGGAAAAGTGAGAGAAAAATTAGTTTGCACATAAATTTGTTTGCAAGACTGTGTGTGTTCTGATTGATTATATAGTATGACGTATAACTTATCGGTTTACCACATGTACACCTATGTCATAGGCTATAAGTTTAGGCTATGATTAGTTCAAAAACAAAATGACGATAAAATAAGAGGTAAAATATAATCATAATTTTACAGTTGTTTAAATACAACAATTTGCGATTAACGGGCATCACCTAGTATTTATACATTCAAATAATTTTTGATACTGCAGGGCGTGGTTTCATTTAAATTGTAGTAGAATATAAATCCTACGTTAAAATCTGTAAAAAAACAAATTTATTTTTTAATAATTATTTATTTGATCAAGCATGTATTTGATTTGGAATTATTGATTAATAATTGTTTACTTTTTGACTTAGGTAAAATAATTAGAGCCTATAATATTTTAAGCTCGACTAGCATTCCCGTGACAACTTTGATGCCGACCTTGCTTATTTTCTAGTTGTGTGTGTGTGTGTGTTTGTGTGTGTGTGTGTGTGTGAGTGAGTGAGTGAGAGTGTGAGAGAGAGAGAGAGAGAGAGAGAGAGAGAGAGAGAGAGAGAGACTAATCATTAATTTTAATTGAAATCTGATATAACGTATGACCGCTTAAGTTACCATTCATTTGAAAAGAGCACCGATGAGTTAGGGATGAGTTACACCTATTATTCATTTGTCTTTTCTATTCTGAGCTCTCTTTCCATTCAAATAAATGAATAAATCTTTTCAAGTGAATAAAAATGTTTAACATATGATATGAGTTGTAATCAATTCAAACAATTAATGTTTATTTTAATTAATTTTATGGCAAAACGATTACGTGGATGAGTTGAAGAGGTGTTTAATTGCTAGTTTAGTTTTGAATGAATTTGATTTATAAACCTCAGGGTTGAGAAACGCAATGAAATATTCATCGAATGATAAACTGTTTTATGAAAAATGGTTTTTATCGCAAAACTTCGCAAACATTCAAATATTGGTCTTATTTTTGGTTTTCCTCTCAAATTCTGGGCTCTATTTGGATGTACCTCACGTTTCATGACTATTATCAGCCGTTCCTCACATCACAGGCTACAAACAATTCCCTCATTTCTACCCTCACATCATATACCAGTCCTTGAACTTCAAAACCTGGTCGTAAGCCCAGAGTCATAGGAATTGGAAGAATGGGAAGAAAAATCAAATTATTTATCGAAATAGAACCTAAATAGTGTGACCAGAATTATTGGATTAGCCTTGAATCAACTTGTTTATGGCTCGTGGACCTTATTTATGAATTTCATAAATTTTAAATGTATTTATTTTGCTACACATATGAATGTCATATTAAATACATAATAAAAATTACCATGTGATTAATTTTCAACTCTTAATTTGTACATGAACAGATATGAATAAATGCCGAGTAAACCCCTATGAAAGTCTAATTTTACACAACAATTGAAATATCTTTTATTTTACTATAAAAATGAATTTTATCTTGGAAAATTATTCAACATTTGATACATGTTCCTTTTGATTAAGGGTATGTGGTCACACTAAGGCTAAACCCAATGCTCAGAATAAGAGGAAAAAACAAAGTCATTACAACTGACTATAAGTGTCTTCTAATTCAAGTCTACGAATAAATAGATTAAGTCTTATATACAGACATCTTATAAACGCAATACAAGTGACACAAATCCCATATTCGGCTCTTTCTATGACTAAACCGAGAAATTTCATCTATCAATAAACGAGAAAATATTTTTCCAATAAAATCAAATTAATACTAGAGTTGGGATTCGGGTTGTAAAGATAGAAACTCATAATTAATTTTAAATCATAATTATGGCTAGATAATAAATTAATAAAATGTTTAGATAGTTTAACAAAAATAAAAATGTTTAAAGTATATATTTCATAGAAAAAACGCAAGTCAAGTTTATAATTAGCAGAGTTATTAAATTAGTATAAATTATTCAAA
>JAQGCS010000788.1:0-18276 GCA_034702105.1 Fuscozetes fuscipes
TTCATTTGAGATCTTCTGATTCTTCTTTTTGTCACTATTTATCATTACATTTACCACTATTTCATTCATATTCTTCGGATAATCAAAACATTGAATCTATAAGAGAGGCAAACAATGATGTAATGCATTAAACGCCACTCACATAAAACGTATATCTGTTTAACGATACGCGCACTTCTCATTCTTAAAGCCCTCATCGTTTTGATAGATCGATACATAAATCAATTAAGAATAGCTATAAGTCAACTTGAAAAAGTACTTGCAAATGCAACGTGCTCATTTGCTTGATCAACACTCAATTCAACATACACTCATAGCGAGAAGATTTCTATTTACATTTTGAATTAAAGCATTGCTTTGAATTTATTTTATCTTGGTCCACACTTGAAAATCTTAAGTCTAATGTTCTAACAGAATTTTACTGAAGTCTACTTGGATCTCAAACAAAGCCTACTTGCTCGAAATAAAGTGTGAACTGGGCTTAAGTTTAGTTTGATTACCATTTGCCATGTTCCCTTCCATTCTCGACTTGATATGGCCAGGATACATTAATATCAATACGAGAGGCTCTCCAGGGGCCTAAATTTCTAACGATATACTTATGAATAACTCTACTTCCGATTTCGTCTTCATATCTCTGAAAATAAACCAATTAATGAAAGATTTGTTTTGCAATAAATTATTGAGAATTGCTTACAATCGCGGCCTCGCCTTTGATTTCTCCGCCATATCTGACCTGTTGTTCTTCGGAATTACCGGTAAGCTCTAACTCTGCATTTCGTATGACTTCTGCATTCAAAGTGACGGAATCATCCTGGGGTGATTTGTCAGAACTCGTTCTGTTTTCAAATAATTTAAGACAAAATAATTTGTCAATATTTGAGGCAATAAATTGATTGGACTCACGTCGTGGTCCTTATTTGCATTTGAAGACTAGTTTCGGAATCTGAAAGACCAGTCGGATTGAATCGCAACTGGAATTCCACTTTTCCTGAATTGAAAGGATTGCCTAGGTCGCATTTAAGTAAAGTTCGGTTATTTAAAACTGGACTGCAGTCTAACTGATCGCCTCTCTGTTCAATTAAAAATAGTTTTAAGTAAAAGCAATAGTTTTTACAAAACTTACAATAATTTTTCGGCCGACATAACTAAGACTCGAGGGATGAGTTATGAAAACACTGGCGTCATAGGCCGGTTCCCCTCTATTTATGACACGAATATTCAAATTCAAGTGATCGTCGCCCAAATACAGCAAAAAAGTATTGGTTCCCTCTTTTCTTCGAGTCAAGAGCTCTGCCTCAACGTGAAGATCACTTTCGCAAATTTCATCAGTTCCTAAATTAGGTAACAATTAGTAAGAAAATCGAAGAAAGGGTTCAGCACAAAATACCACATTCTTTGAGAAACCGCGCCTCAAATATCCGGTGCGCCTCTTCCTGATTGAGGATAGGATATTTATTGATATCCGGCAGAATTTCCCCCTCGGTTGACATTCGGGGCTCTTTTTGTATTAGAGAATACGTCAACTTAAACATCACTGGGTTTTGGATATCAGACTTGTCTTTCAAATAAACAACTTCTTTGGAACAGTGCTCGTTATGGAAATCACTGACACCTGTCAACCGTTATAAACATTTTAGCACTAAATTCAATTCAATCAACGGATTACCTCTTATTGTGATATCGCGTTCCACTATATTGGGATTGTCTGAATCAGCGGCTGATTTGAATTTGACCCGGTAATACTTCTTGCCTAGCACACAAACATACCAAATGATAAAAATGAAACTAAAGTCTATCAATAATACCGGTAAAGGTTTCGGCTTCAATGCGATACTGAAGTCGTAAGAAACCGGTGGCCGCAGACCTGAGCGTAGAATTGAATCGGAAACAGGCGTTGAATGAAAAACAGACTAATTTGGAATAGAGATCATCGGGACAGCCCTCGCCATTAGGATCTATTTGGCTCAGTTTGCCCGTAACCGAAGTCTGTATGTCTATAATGGGTCGGGCCCTCAACAGAATAACCTTTCAATTATAATAAAAGTCAAAATTATTCATACAACAAGATTACCATGTCCAATACTTACGGCATCGCTTTCATAGGCACCAATCAGAAGATCTGGATATCCGTTTTGATCCAAATCATGTGTACCTTAACACAAAAGAACAAAAATCAATTATTTGCAAACTCTGAGTTATTTTTGAAAGAGTTATAAATCTGTTAAACAAAACGAATGCATCGATTGAACTAAAAATAGAAATTCTTTAGTATTTTATCGAAAACTATTTGTCTGTTCTTTCGTTTATTTATTTACAACAATTTAAAGCAAATGTTAGCACTTTTTTAATGAGAATTTATGTTGAATTGACATAATTTGCGAGAAATTTATCTCAATTTCTCAAATCAACATTTGAAGCAATTTTTGGAAAATTGACAAAACGGTGAATATGTAGACACAAACCCGAAAGAGAATATCCGAATGTTTTTAAATTTTGTAATTCATTAGTCATTTCCGACGATCTAATCACTTGTGACGGCGTTTCCTTAAGTCCTGACGACGAGCCTAAATGGATATATACAACACCATTGTCTTCATAGGGCGCTCCGATCGCCAAATCGTGATATCCGTCCTATTTTGTGGATAATTGGGTTATTTTCTGTTTTATAAGTCATGAAACCTAATAGTTAGCAGAAAATAATTCTCTAAACACAGAATTCAATTCTTTGGATACAATTCATGATCGAGTTCTCGAATCATATATATTATCAAAAGGCCTGTCATTTAGAATAATAGCAAAACATAAATTCTATTCACAGCTAAACCTATCGTTAAAATCACTAAAGCGTTAATGTAGTGACAGAATCACTAATAAAAGTCAAATTCTACATAAGATATACATTTGTCGCATAGAATTTGTTCGACAAAACAATAAATCAAAGATTTCGCGAAAAGTGAAAAATGTTGTGAAGCGTGAAAAGAAATAAATAATAAATTGAACATGCTGCTTCTCACATTCAAATTCACACAAACCTTATTGAGATCACCGGCATTTGCGAGACCCAAACCGAATCTGGATTCGGGTTTACCGGTCAGTCGAGTTGATACTTTTGAAAATTTTCCCTCGGTGTTCAAGTACAAATAAACGGCTCCACCTTCACTTTTACTATAGTAAAAAGGGGCGCCCACTACCAAATCTAAATGTCTGATTTTTTAAAATTGATTTAAGGCAAACATTAAAATCTGATTTTACGGTTAAATTTCATAACACAAACCCGTCTCCATTGCAATCGAGTGAAGTCATAGAATAGCCGTAAGAAGAGGCGAACTGCTCTCCACTCAGAATGAAACCGACGTCAAAAATCGACTCTCCCTTATGTTTGGAAAAGAAGACCACTTGTCCTAAATTTAAGTTATATTATGACTTACATTAATTGACGTTTGTCAAGATACCTGTTCCATTAGCTCGAGGGGCGCCACCCGCATAACTGGTCGAATTGTCAAAAAATTTTCCAGAAGTGACACTCATTCCTAAAATTCAAATTTTGGTCAATTTATTGAACTTTTAATTAAATGATAAAATGCAAAGAGAATAAACAATTTTCTTATATAAAAAGGTATTGATTGGCAAATACCTAGATAACTGTATTTATCAACTGGCGATTCATTTTCGAGAACAGGTCCCAGATACCTTAAAAGGCAATTATGTTATCCGCGGTTAATTAATTAAATAAAAGAAAAGCTAGAATTCATACCAAGTCTTGTCGTCTCGAATTCGATATCTGAAAATAAATCACAATTTCATCAGAGATTAGAAAATAAGTTCAGATTTTTATATAACGCAAACATTGACTGAGAGTTTGAGAGAATTGAATGAATGAATTGAGTTAGAAGTTATCGACGATAAAAGAGAGGAAAGTAAGTGTGAGATACCCTTCCCTGAAAATATAGAAAAAGATTAAACAATTAGTTGAGTCAAAATCAGAATCAAATTCAAGGAAAGGAATTATAGGCAGACTTTCGTCAAAACTCATCGCATAAATACCTGACGGAATTGGAAAAGACAGTACCGCGCCATGTGTAGGGACCTGGAGCTCCGATCACTATGTCATAGTCGTCAGTTATTTCACCACTGGTGCCGGCCTGACAGTAACCTATCCAACAACGGTTTGATCAATGGACTAATCACTCGATAACATCATTAATCTCTTACCGAACTGTTCGTGTGCTTTATTGACGGGACGGTTATAGCAGGGCTCCCACGCCCTTCGAAAGTCTAAATATTGTGATAACGAATAACAAATTCCTTGACCCCACTGGAAATCGGGTCCTTTCAAAATATAGCGGTGGGCGCAGACCTTACCATTCAAATCATTTAACAGTTAATTGTGTGAAAAGCAAAACACAAGACATACCATAACATAACCTAAAAATAGAAACCGAATTCTTTAAGAATTTGTATTAACACTATTATTCGCAGACTATACCTCCAGGGCCCTGACTCTTAACAGTGACCCCTAACCACTGGTCATCTTTGCTAATACTATCGTCAGGAGCTGCAAATCATGAAATGAATTAAATTATAACTGATATTTGCTCTTCAATATCTACGTTTATTATCTTGATCTATTTTTAGTTGAATGCAATCATTTTTGTGTGTAGTCAATGAGCATTTAAAGACTACTCCCGAATGGTTAGTCATTGGCTGACCACTTTGTGCTCGGGGGGCACCCACCAACATTCTATATAATCAAATATAAAGATGCATTTCTCATTAAATTAATATTTTTGAGGCGTTTAAGATCATTTCAAATAAAAAGTCATAACATAGAGACTGTGATCGACCCTTCATTCATCAAAATTGAAAATTTGTTTCCGTTTAAGAGTTCAAAACACAAATAAATTATATAATAAAATAGTTTTGTATAAAAAAAGACAAAAATATTTAAGGCGTTAATCTAAAAGTGGTTTCTGAATAAAAACAAAATAAGTAATGATAGCATTCATTAATATTTATCGAAATTCATAAGAAATCCTCCGGAAATGAAGCCCACACTATGTATTACGCCCACAATTATTCCTACCTTAATATAAGGTTAATTAAGAAATTATTCGTAAATAATCTAAGATGAGTGCAAACAAACTATAAAATTGAATTATTTTCAATAAGTAGTGGGAAAACGGGACATTCAAGAAATCAATTTGGGCAAGGGTAAGAGATTGTAGCAAAGATAATAATTCGGAAATCAATTGTCCAAAATTTCTTTAATAATATTGGGTCATATGTTTCAAGAAAATTAATGGCTAATGGTTAATGGCACCATTTTTCCCAATTGACAAAATAATAATGACCATTGATTATGATAATTCAGATTGGCAAGACATTTTGAATTGATTGTAAAAAGCATTGAGTAAATTGAATCTAACATTTGTATTGTTTAAGACTTGAGATTTTAAAAAGATTCGCAAATGACTCGCAATGAAGCGAATCGATTGCATCGAATCAAATGAAATAGAATTGACTGAACAGATCAGAGCCAATAAATCAAATCTCCGATCACATATGAGTCGGAAATGAGTCAGTGCCAGTGGTACTGATCCTTCAGAGATGATCAAGCTCTTTTAATTCTTAAAACAAAGAGGAAACAATTGATTTTTCCAATAAATACCTATTATTAAAAATTTGGACAACTTTTAACTCTTTGAACTAAAATATTATTAAAAAATAATCAAATTTTATCAGAAGTTTTGCGTAAAAAGTTTTGTTTTCAAGACTAACTAAGCTTGCTACTAATACATTATTGCGGTATACAGCAGAGTCTTCAATGAAAATATGAGACTCGAAGATGTTTTTCAAATCGCCCAATATTTTGAGTGGACTCCAGTGGTGATGCCTATTTGTGATGGCCCAGTGATGGGTCATTCTATAGACTCCCAGAACGGCATAGAATATAATGTTTGGTTGTGATGAGTGAGTAATAAAATGAAATTCAAAGCAAACAGTGGTACACATAGAGGGCAATGATTTAGAGTAGGCTTTGATGGCTATGCTTTCCAATGGTGTGTATTATAGGATCCCGACTGAGAACCGCTATTATTTAAAAACAGCTAGAGCTCAATACTAGCCTCTAATCTGTAGCAAAGTTTTGCTACTAATTCAGTCAAATCTCTTCTGTGAGCGAAGTATTGTATATTTTGTTATTCAGACAACACTTCGGATCTGTTTTGGAAGCATTGAATTCATTACCAAATTAAGGCAAACAAACCAAACATATAATCAACGCTTTCCTTATTAAATAACGCCCAAAGAGTTCGGGTAAACAGGTTTTAATCCATTGCTGTCATAAATCAAATACTAAGTAACAATATTTTATTAACCATGATATTGATCGTCAATCGACGCTTAATTTTCTAGTAATTGTATTAAACGAATAATAAAAGAGAAGAATGAAAGCGAATATTTGTTGAGTAAGAGATCACAAATATTTTGATAAACGATTCCTTTTTAACTCAATTCACCCAAAAATGGGTCAATCGATAGACATTTACAAAAGCAAACACTTGTAAAGAAGATTCTTTTCTATTCTTAGCATTAACTCGATTTTTGCGTATTTACTAATTCAGACTAAAAATGTTTGATTAATACAATTTTTGGTAGAATTGGTTTAAAATAGCGAAAAGGTTTTCATTCGAAGCGAAACATAAATAAACAAAGAGATGACTTGACATCCATTCACATGCATTCAGAGCAGGAATGGGCAAGGTCCTCTACTTTAGGGGGTCCCTCAGACCAAAAAATTAGGGGGTATTTTCCAAACTCACCGGGAAAAACACAAAGGGTTCCAAAAAATTTCCTAAAAAACGCAAAGGGACCTCATTTGAGCTTTTTCCTTTTTCGGGGTAACGCACAAAAATATATACTATATTCTATCGATGTAGTGAAAAACGCAAAGGGTCCCCCTTTGAGGTTTTTTCGGACTCTGCAAAATTTCGAGGGGGTAGAGGCAGATAATTGTTTCCAAATATTTGCCGCCTCGCTTCGTTCGGCGGCGGGGGGGGGGGTAGATTTTGCCTCAAATCTAGGGGTCCACTCGAGTTCGAAAACTAGGGGGTATTTGGGCTATACCCCCTTGCCCATTCCTGATTCAGAGGCAAAAAAGGTTCAGCAAATGTTCGGTATTTTGTTCTCAATATTCCTGTGGTTTGTGTCAAAAGAAAATTCTGAACTCAAATTCACATTTAGAGTGGCTTCGAGTGAGGCCAACGTCTCTATACAAAGGTGATCGCAAAACACTAAATAGTGGTTAGCACTCGACCGGAAACCCTAACTAAAGATCAAAGTTTGCACATTTGTCCACAAAATCTCTCAATGTTTCAGTTAACTTAAATAAAGAACGAATCTCGAATAAGATATAAAAGTGATGACCAAGGTAGTCTGCCATATTCAAAATTCCGAGAAAAACACTATTGAAAAGTTTACTCAGAGTTTGTTTTTGCGTTTATTTAATTTGCTTATAACGTGTAAAGAAATCAATATTTTATTGCAATATATTCTTATATTTGATTAGTTTTAATTTTGACGCATTAATCGGTGAGTTATCACTATTTCTTCCAAATGAAAACAACTGCGAAAATGTTGAATCAAATTATTAAATGGTTCCCAAAAATTAAGTCAACTAAATATGTCATTTAAATTGCATCTTCAGCTTAACACAAAATTTGGTGATAAATGAGGGACAAACTGTTTGTCTGAATTTAGCACTAATTGTGTCGAACACAACAGATGTCAATTTGATAGACATAAACAAAAGTCTCAACACTTGAATATATCATTATATTAGTGTAAGTCTGAGATTGTTTTCAATAGTCAGACATCTGATCCTCAAATTATATGAGATGTTTAGCTCATCCCTGTCTAATGACAAAATAGCCTCTGCAAGCATTTCAAATATATAGCATGCTAAATACATTAAAAAGCACTCAGAAGGAAGGATCGGTTTGCTATAAATTCCAGTTGTATTGTTATTGCATCTCACTAAATTAAGAATTTAAAAATAAATTTAATAAGATTATTTTTAGGGGCAAATGACTAAAGAGAGATCCGAATTATTTAATTCTAACTTGCACAGTCCTTACGTTAAAGCGAATGCATGCAAAGCACAACACACTATTACTAAATGTATTCAGTGTTACACTGCTTTCAATGGGCTTTACTATGATGTCAATTATATAGGCGAAGTTTAGTGGCCAAACTCGGGACAGCTTGATCATTTGTCGCTAAAATCTATAATTTTGGAATCATATTGTCTTAGAATTATTTTGATATAACTTTCAACTCGCTATCAATTTTTACATAACCGTTCTCTCCTTCTCAGTTAGATAATTTAACTTGAACCATATGGAATATGAGCCAAATTATTTTGACAGATATTAGCATGGACAGTGTGAACATCACTGATTAAAATTAAATTTAAACAAACAAAGCTCTTAATGAATGCAAATGTAAAGTAATACCAATAGGGCTCTCATTTTGCATAATATTCACATTTAATGCGTTTATATCTGAATTTTTAATATAAAATGAGTAAATCAAACGAATGATTAATTGAGTCAATGATTTATATGACAACTTCTTTAACGAATAACACGACAAGCGTTCAAATTGACATATCTTTTGAAAATATTTTATATTCGGTGCCAAATATTTTTGTTACAAAACACAAGATTTAGTGCTAATCAGTGCCACAAAAGTTATATAACAAGCGAATTAAAACATCTGCTCCCATATGATGCTCCTATTGTGGCCATTGTTAGCCAACAATCAATTATTAAGCATAACATCAGTGGCCAAACCGGGTTCCGCCCAAACCCTCCATGAGAGACAAAATCTCTGATTTTTAATGCAGAGTGAAGTACACCCATGAAAGTCAGAATATTAAAAGATGAAGAAAGAAGTAAATCTTGTTAATACCCGACTGAGGGGACAGGCCTTTCATCGTATATTAATAAACTAAGTAATAAAAATGCCCATAAGTTTTGTATTTCATTGATTCTCTCTGCGAATCATTAAATTCATTTATTCTTGTCTTCAAAAATCAATAAATAATAATGAAATTGCTTTCAACCAAAAAATCAGAGAAAATAATTATCTTCTAAATCACGAAAATCAATCACAAGAAAGGAATGGCTATAAATTAAGCCATATTTATGTTGAAAAGAGGCTCAAATGCGCAAACTTTTCACAGTTTTAAATGAAATACAAAAATAAAACTTTAATTTCCATTAATTTATTTCGAATATAGAATAGATTGAGACATAAAACAGGAATTAAATATACAACTGAGAGATGACCAAGGATATTCAACATCTTATGTGAAAATATAGTCAAAATGGGTTTCACTCTAAAACTTGACTGCTTTCCAAAAACACTTTGTTTTGGAACTGGTATTTGAATTGGGAGCTAAGATAATCACGAAATCATGAATGATATCAAGTTTCATATATTCACTTGGTTAACTTGGTCATCTCGGAATTGATTAATAAAAATGGTAGAGTTAATAGAATAAGTGATAAAAAAATTTGAATATTACAGTCCTTATAGAGTCAAATGTATGGCAATATTGAACTCTGTCTGTAGAACAGGTTAGCGGCCTCTCAACCATTGAAAGCCTACAAGTTTTGTAATGAGTAGAAAAAAATAAAGAATGTTTGGTGTCGGCCCTCAACTGACTGTCAAACAACTGTTAGCTAATTTACGAATTGACCGCTTATTGATTGCCATAATTGGCCGAAACACCACTACTTCGACACTTTATGAGTGAAATATGAGACCTGAACTCAAATAATGTTCAATAAGTGAATGAAGTCAGAATATTCTACCATTGATTAAACATGTGCTCAATATGTATACAGAAGAGGTACCAAATAGTTGGACCATTATATGAGACGCCATTCAATTGGTTTCGCACTGCATTCATATCACAAACTGTAAAACAAAACGAAAACTGCAAACTCAACACTCAATACAATTCCAACCAATTAGTAGTTGAGAGCAAAGCTTTTATTTACATTCTTTGCTATCACTTTATGACAGGGGGTCACCAACAAGGTACAAGCTTCACTCTCAAGGGGTACTCACATTTATCCAAATAACTTTTTAGCGCTCTTTTATGCCTTTCATAAATATTTTTCAAATAGAAAAGTGTTTTGTCACTAAATTAACATTAAATTTTTCATATATCCAGGATCAGTACAAAAGTGCCTAAAAGGGAAAACAGAATCTAAATGATGTCAACCCATTAAATTCTGTCGAGTAATGCTTTTTTAATTCAAAACTCACCTGTACAAAAAATTGTAAAAGTTTGGGAAGACTGATATGTTTTAATAAAAGTTGGAATAAACCCTTGGTCATCTCACAATAATATTCTTAACTTTGTGTTGAATGCATTTGACTATTGTTTTGTTGAATGAGACATAACTTTATTACTAATGCTTTAGTCAATACTTATCAGACTTTTTAATAGTTAATAAAAATTAATTTATTGTTTACTTTTGGCATTAAATTCAATAATTGAGAAAACCTTTTGATTCGTTGAGTTATTAATCAATCAATTATTTGGCATTAAATCAAACAAAAGAGGAATAAATGTCAAACAAAATGTGAGAGAAAGAAGTGTTTAGAAGACTTACACGGCTTCAGTGACTTGTCGGCTGTTCTCATCCAGGATTAGATGCTCTGCCACTGAATAGCCGAAGTATGAGTTGCTCGGACCGTATTTGATGACTGGAAGTCTTGTTTCCAAATTGAATGCATCAGAAAATTGAAATAAACTGAAGTTTAAAACTATTGCCATTAAAAATAATGAGTCAATTGGTCTAAAAATGGGACCAATTTTTAAATTCAAATTAGTCTTTGAAACTAAAGTCATCGATGGTATCAAAAATGTGGCGAACATTTTGGCGTCAAATATAAACCAAAAACTTTTTCTCAAAATATTATTGACATTAAAAACATTTAAAAAATAGTAAAACACTTAAAAATTGAACACTTTTTCGATGGAAGAGAGAGTCGTCTCAAGAAGTTATTGAACACATTGTGCAGAGTTTGCTTCAAAAACAGACGAACCAGTCGTTCATCTCTTCTGATCTGATTTGTTTCTGAAACTCAAATATCACATAAACAGAAGTAGTGATAGCCTTAAGCATGAGAGCACTTCCCACTCATGACTGCCATCGAAATGTTATCGTAATCAGTGTTTGCAATACTAAGCCATTGAAACAGTCGAGTACTGGTCCCGACAGCGCTACCAGTGCTGCGACTTTAGGCAGAGTGCAGCACAACGTCGATCACAAACATATCCCATTCGAGAAGTCAACCCAACCAACCCTTAGTGTCTCTGCATTTCGTAATCTCATTAATATTTATTGTTTATGTTTGTATTGGATTTGCATTCTATTCACTCACAAAACATTCAATTCATGTCAATCACAACAAAATCAATGATTATTTTCAACAAATTATTACATTTTAAAAACTTATCAAAACAATAATTGATTACTAATTATAAGCTTTAGTTTATATTTGAAGTTAAGCTTATGTTGTGATCAATAGTTAGCTGGATTTGGTTGGCGTTACAACAATACACTGTTTGTCCCAACACTGCCACTAATCGTAAGAAACGATTCAATTGAATGTTCAATAATTGAATAAAAACCTATAAAACATTGAAATCAATGCCATTAGAAATGTATTGAACGCCCAAAACATTTCGCAATCACTTGCAATGAAGAGACGGTCCCTCACAGCCATCAGTTTGCAAACAATCGCACGCTTTTCGCTAAACTATGTAAACACTAGACATCGACTCATGAGTTGATTTCGATTTAAAAATCGGTCTTTACTTTCGATTTCCAAAATTAATTCAATTTATTTATTAAAATTCTTTAATAATAATAATAAAATGTTTAATGAAATGGATTTCCTCGGAGAACTCAACCACGACTCGGATGAAAGTGAATCCACTGGTGACGAATGTCTTGTTTTGGCCAATGCTTTTGATCAACTCAGACATAGAGAAGCCATTGAAGGCATACCTTCGGCAGACACACAATCCTCACAATCGTGGAGAATGAAAGACAGGGTTTGTATTACTTTAATCCAATAATTTTATAAACAAAACGAGTCTTAAATCATAATTGAGTGACGAGTTTGTTGTGATTTACATAGTTTTTGATTTTGCTTTTAATTTTAACAATTGTGATATTTGGGAACAGATGAAGACAGTGAGTGTGGCACTTGTCCTGTGTCTCAATGTAGGAGTTGATCCGCCAGACATAATAAAGCCAAACCCGTGTTCAGTGCTGCAGTGTTGGATCGACCCGTTCTCTTTGGCGCCGCAGAAGGCATTGGAAGCAATCGGCGGTAATTTACTCAAACAATATGAGAGATGGCAGCCCAGAGCCAGATATAAGCAGAGCTTAGATCCAACAGTCGATGACGTAAAGAAATTATGCACTTCTTTGCGACGCAACGCTAAAGACGAAAGGGTTTTGTTTCATTATAACGGACACGGAGTACCCAAACCCACAGTCAATGGAGAGATTTGGGTCTTCAATAGGAGTTACACTCAATACATACCGCTTTCAGTCTATGATTTGCAGCAATGGATGGGATCGCCTTCTATTTATGTTTTTGAGTGCTCTAATGCCGGAACTATTGTCAATTCATTTCTTCAGTTTGCGATACAACACGAAAAAGAACACGAATTGAATCTAAACACCAATACTTCGAGCGCTGGTTCTCCATATCACCACCAAATGGCTCCAAACTATAAGAACTGTATTTTGCTAGCCGCGAGTGCCCGCAACGAGTTGTTGCCAATGCATCCCGACTTACCCGCGGATCTGTTCACATCATGTCTCACGACTCCCATAAAGATATCTCTTCGATGGTTTATCAAACAAAGTGCGGGTAAATTAATTCCAGCCGTCAATATGGAAATACTCGACAAAATTCCAGGACAATTAAATGATAGACGAACGATGCTGGGCGAGCTCAATTGGATTTTCACGGCAATAACCGACACGATTGCGTGGAATACTTTGCCCCGCGATCTGTTCCAGCGTCTGTTCAGACAGGACTTATTAGTCGCCTCACTTTTTAGAAACTTTTTATTAGCCGAAAGAATAATGAGAACATATGACTGCGCACCCATCTCTCATCCGGCCCTTCCACCAGCATACCATCACCCGATGTGGAATGCATGGGATTTGGCGGTTGACCTGTGTTTGGCTCAATTAAATCCAATTTTGAACGAAGGCGCGCAATACAGACACAGTCAGTTCTTTTCTGAACAGTTGACTGCGTTTGAAGTTTGGCTCCAATTAGGACCACAACCGGGTAGACATCCGGAACAACTTCCAATTGTATTGCAAGTACTTTTGAGTCAAGTTCATCGATCACGCGCTTTAGATCTTCTTGGTCGATTTCTTGACCTGGGACCGTGGGCTGTCCATTTGGTGAGACTACTTTTCATTGAATGCTTTCATTTATAAAATGTAATCTATAGGCGCTATCGGTCGGAATATTTCCATATGTTTTGAAATTACTTCAGAGCTCTGCCCGAGAACTCAGACCTCTTTTAGTTTTCATTTGGGCCAAAGTTTTAGCAGTTGATCAGGTATTACATCAATTGATCTTGGTTTTGTCTAAACTTGGAATTATATTGCAGTCATGTCAGGCGGACTTAGTTCGAGACAACGGTCACCGCTATTTCATTAGTGTACTCTCTGACCAACACATGCCAGCAGAACACAGAACTATGGCTGCATTCGTGATGGCATGCATTGTGAAGAATCACCCAGCAGGACAGGTATTTAAACATTTGTTGTTCCAAACGTTAGCACTGTGTTCACCATTGTTTTGATGTGATTCTAAAGGAAGAAGCTCTTAAGGGCAACCTTATCGACCACTGCTTAGAACATTTAGAGCAATTACCCACTAACTGTTTGGGCTCATCCACACCTCTATTACGTCAGTGGTTAGCCATATGTTTGGCCCATATTTGGGAAAATAATGAAAAAGCCAGAGGGACCGGAACTCGTAACACAGCCCACGAAAAGCTATTCACTTTGCTCGGAGATCCCGTACCGGAAGTGCGAGCTGCGGCTGTTTATGCTCTGGGAACTTTTATCAGTGCAACTGAAAGGACAGACTTAGCCAATACTTTGGACCACAACATTGCTCTCACTTTAGTGAACAAAGTGTCGAACGACAGCTCACCATTGGTTCGCAAAGAGCTGTTAGTTGCCCTGCACTGGTTGGTCCTCATATTCGACAATTGTTTCGTTGCTCTTATGTATCAAAAGGTGGAAGAGGAGAGACTCAAGGAGATAGCTCAGAATAATCCAATGACAGCATCAAATGGCGGTAAGTCTTGTTTTGTGTTTTCCATAACTGAATGTAATTTTCGTAACAATCGATTGATTTGCGATTAACTCAAACAAAGATAACTCTTTGAGTGTTGGAACGCCTCCGTCTGGACTGCGCAAAGTTGCATCGCGCGACCGCCTGTCCGCCGTTACTATTAATAAGTTTTTAAGCGTTCCGATATCGATAACTCCTAACGCCCACCAAAACATTGGTGAGAATGTGTTTAATGTCTCATTTGTTTGCCTCTCGACTAATATTTCAACTAAAATATTAACGATATTTGAATCTTAATTCTCGATAACAAACACTCCTTTCACTCAATTATCTTTGATATTAAGGTTCAATTGGTGGCGAAGCACTTACTCCCCCTAACCTCTCGAGTGGACAGAATATTCCACTTAAAAGAGTCAATTCTTCCAATTCATTGTGCGGTTATTCAAATAATTCTTCGCTATCTATGTCTGCCATTCCGAACGTATATCGCAAAGTTTGGGATTCCATTATATCTTATGGTAATGACCCCTATCCCGAAGTGGCCACAATGGCTCACACAGTGATCGACGAGATGAAGTCTCGCATAACTCAGGCTTCAAACGCTTACGACTCACTCAAAGAATCCAATTCAGAGCATTCCCTCTCAGATCCCAATTCTCCAAATAACGTGCAGTCCTATATGAGTGAATCCCCAAATTCAAACGCTGGTCATTCCCGTAATACTACACCTGTAAGAGAGAGTATCAATGCTCCGAACAGAATGAATGTGAGCTCTCCCTTCCCTCATCTGCAACAATACACCACTCCGTTTATTACTTCATATCCGAGAAAGCGTTATATCTTCGGCCGAGAGCCCAGTGTTTCGGAACGAAGTCAAGACGGCAATGATGAGAGTTCCACCTGTCAGCGCGAGGCTCTCATCAGTACCTCATTTGTGGAATGGTGTACAAAACATTTCAGTCAACCCTCCGCTTCAAATACCAGTTATACTGTCGATCCGGAGAGTCATACATATTATGAAAAGGAGTGGAGAACTGCTAGAAATAGAACTATCGAAGAGAAGGCCGCAAAAGAACTTTTGAATGTCGATCCCAATCAAATTGACGAGCAAATATTTTTTCATAGGAATGGCAGTACTCCTCAACACTTGGCTTTCCATCCATACGAAAACAGACTAATCGTCGGCGAAAAAGATTCGTTTAGTGTTTTGGCTTTTGATTCACAACAAACACATTATATGAGTTACAATAATAGCATCAGTCCTGTGATTTGTGGCACACATTCAAATCTAAACCCTTTCCCGACCAGAATAACAGACATTCAACTATTGAATACTCACGACTTGACTCAACTGATGACAGGTTGTGACGACGGATCGGTTAGAGTTTGGAGGAACTTTATGAGTGCCGACAAATCTGAAAAACCCAGACTCGTGACAGCCTTCCAAATATTCAATGACATACAAACTTCATCCAAGAGTGGAGTCATTTTATCCTGGAACCAATTGGAACAGAAGCTGATCGCTTCGGGAGAGACCAGATTTATTCGTCTTTGGGACGCTCGCAAAGAAATGAAATTTAGAGACTTGAATATCGGTGCCGACACATGTGTGACTTCTATCTCAACGGACGGTTCGCACTTGATTTGCATCGGTTGTAACGATGGCAGCGTTCGTGTATTCGACGACAGACTTATGCCTCACGACAGTCGAGTCCACACATTCTATGAGCACAAAGGAGGTATAGTCAACGCTCACATATATCCACACGAAGACAGGTTCTTAATAATCAGTGGAAGTGTTACCGGAGATATCAAATGGTTTGACAAACGCAACGCCACTCATCCGATCAAATCGATAAACACTGGTTTAGGAATGAGTGCAATGGCCGTCCACTCTGAGGCTAATGTGTTTGCCTGGTATTCCTTTTAGACATATTTTTTGCTCGATTTTTATTTTTCGTTTTTCTGTTCAGTGGATTAGGAAATGCAAACCTTCCAAATGGTTATCCTTCAGTGAATTTATACACTTTCGATTCCCTGTCCGGCAGTGTTATCAGGGCTTATGACGGATTTATGTCCAACAGATTGGGACCGATATGTAGTCTGGCTTTTCATCCATTGAAGGTATGAATCGGTATAAATAAATTAAAAGATTGAATCGTTTTCTCTCTAAAGGCACGACTGTCCGTCGGAACGACCGATAATTTGATATCGATTTATAAGCCGTCCAAACGTTTTTCGAATAGCGTTTAGTCATTTTTAATATCAATTTAGTCATCATTTCTGACAAAATATATCATTTGCTGAGAAACTGATATTTTTAGTATCATTTCATTGAATTTAATTCCTATAAATTGTATCAAATGTTTATAAAATAGAATTTATTCCTAAATTTGTGCCAATTTTTCCGATTTCTGTAAAATATATTCAAATAATCATAACTTAAACTGTATTTCAATAAAAGTTTATATGAATTCAACGCTTAATGCCTTTGAAATGTGTGGCCAAAAGGTAGGACTCAGTGGAGTCGGAGCGACAAGCATCCGGTCTCACGTGTTTGACAAATAGGAAAAAATCCTCTAGATCCTTTTTCAATGAATTAGTCTCTAATCCGTCCCATACTTTAGTTAGAAAAGAGCCGGTAATTGGTTTCAAAACAGTGACTGCGAATTGAAGAGCACTATAACAGAGGCTGTGGATCACCACTGAGTCGTAATCGTGTTGTCCGGAAGCGTTGGGCGCCATATCACTGCACACGACGTCCACTAACTTTCCATTCAATGAATGCAATATTTTTGACTGATTTAAAGGTTTAGTGAAATCTGTGTTCGACATCATTATAGCGCCCGAAACCGGGGCTATCGATCGTATGTCGACTGCGATCACAGCTCCCGTCTTATGTCGATTTTCTTCGTCTAATTTGAGTTTTTTCACTAAATACTGTGTCCACGAACCGGGAGCCGCACCGCACTCGACCACAATCATTCCCGGATGAAACAAATTAAACTTTTGGTCCATTTCAATGAGTTTGAAGACACTTCGGGCCCTATAGTTCTCATAACGGGCTTTGCGGACATACGGGTCATTCAGTTGTCGTCTGAGCCATTCCTGTGAGGACTGGCTTTTATTCTTAGTATTTCTCAATTCTATTCGGTTCAGACAATAAGAATTATGAAAACAACGAATCAAATCTAATTTTGCAGAAATGATGTTAATTGCACCTTTCACCTTTAATTTTGTACTCAACATTATTGAGCAATAAATCAATAAAACATAAATACTTTGATTCGATTTAATTGTAATTTAAATAAATTTTAACTTAAAAGTAATAATACATTTGTTTGTGTTTGAAAGCATTGAGAGTACAGTCGACATACAGTCGAACTCCCAGTTGTGGCAAAGTTTTCACCTAAAATCACTTAACACAACACAACAGACAATAATCACAAATTCTTATATAATTCAAGTGAAGAATTTTAATTATGTGCTTGAGTAATAATTTCATTATCTACTAGTTATTTTGAACAAAATGTTGTTATTTAATCTTGGGTTTTAATTTTTAATGGGAAGTATTTTATCTATTTATATATGTCAATTCAGTACATTTTATACTAAACCCCTGTATGAGTGAAAGCAAAACATAAATTCAATATGATAATGTAACTTTTAATAAGACCATCATTGAAAATATATAAGCGCCTTGGTTTTAAAAGTATAAGTTATATGTGTACTAAATCCTTGCATTTATGCCTTGTTAAACAATGTAAAACACACCCCCATTATATTTAGGTTAACTACCAATAAAGCACTCAAATTGAAAGTTTTAATTTGTTTCAAATGAGATATTCG
>JAQGCS010000789.1:0-18272 GCA_034702105.1 Fuscozetes fuscipes
TGGTCCCCCTTTGAGTTTTTTCTCCGGCGAGTCAGAAAAAATACCCCCTATACCCCCTGATTTTTTGGTCCGAGGGACCCCCCCCTGAGGTCGGGTACCTTCGGCACCCTTGACAAACATCCTGGCCTTTTAGTGAAATTGTGAGAGTCTATGTATTATGTCATTCGAAGGCTTAGTAAGTAATTAAAAGTTCAATAATTAGAAGATAAAAGTTTAGTCACTGTTGAGTTCAATACAATTTAAATCCTTCCCTCGAATTCAATTAAATGTAGATTCAAATTAAGTCCGTAAACATTTCGATGAATTTATTCTAAAATTAAATAGAGTATAAATAATCTCAATCTATAATAATATGCAATTCTATCATTTGAATCAAATTTTGGAACCATTTTAATAGAAATCATTCCTTTTCCTCTTTGATATAAAATTCCTGACAAAGTTGTGTAAACAACTAATTTTCAAATGATCGAGATTGTATTGGTTAATGTTAAGCTGATATAAATTTTAATGAACAAGGTGATATATTTGATTGGGTTGTCATAAATTTAAAGTTTATGGAAACGCTTTTGATAAGAATCAGAAAAATTAATAAGATTTAAGCTTTTTGCTGTTATTCTCTGTAATACATAAATAATAGGCTGGCATTGAATTTCATCGAATGTAATGTTTTGCGTGGGCTGTGAATAATATTCAGGTCTAGGCTTTGCCATAGTTTCGATCACAGCCTAGTACTGCAGAAGAGAAGCTCATTCCCAACAAGAAGTCTATGTTGTGTTGGATGCGTTGAGAGGCGATGCGATGGCGAAAAGCGTGGGTGGTTTGCCCTTCAATTTCAGCTCAAACTTCTATTCTATGTCTTCTCTGTACATCTTTTGGTTTGTGAGATGAAAATTCTGATTAAGAATCAATATTCTAGGAAATTATTATAACTCATTGTGATCTCAATAACTAATTATTAAATTAATTCAATTTTTTCTGATTTTTTTATATTGAGTGAAATGTTTTAAATAACAATAAAATAAAGCCTGTATTGAACAAACAAATTTGACCTTTACAAATTTACGATCTGTGAACATTATGTGGTATAACAGTGAGCTCAATAACTGGTAAATTAAGGACAGCCATCAGATTTAGAAAATAAGGAATACAATAAACATTTGTTGAGTTAATGTTTTGAAATTAGAATTTTATGTGAAAATGTAGTACAGGGTTAGAGTCACCATTGAAATTAATTTCAGTAAGAGACACCTACGTCATCATGTATACAGTCTTTGAGCGAATTCTGGGAAGAAAACAATTTCAATAAAGCATTTCAATTGTCACATATGTTTGGGATGACATTTGCACTTTTATTCACTATTTCCCAGATAAATATGCTTTTCTTTTTTAATCAAAAGACTTCTATTGTTTTCATAGGAATATTAATGCTTTTCTTATCAATTATTTTGATTGTATTTCAATGGTTATTATATTTTTATAAATTACTTAAAAACAACCATTATTTGAGCACGAGTACAACAGCCTTATCAATGAATCGATTTACTAAAGTATTTTATGTAAGCAAACTTACTATTCAATTTAACAATATTAAGAAAGAACTTATATAGAAGAAATAATATAAAAGAAGCCAGTTCTCAAATCACTATCAATCTTGCGATTATCAAATATAGGTTCATTTAGTAAAAGACTCAGTGAAAAATTTGCGAGTACTTTGGGGAATTCATTAAAACTCATTTAAATGACAGACGAATATCAATTATTTTAATGTTGATAATAGTGTAATAATTTAGTCTGGCTTAATCAAGAATGGCACAAAATTACCAATTAAAAAAGATTAAATTTCTCTGTTGACTTCATTACTTAAACTTTAAACTTTGAAGAAAACATACTTAAATCGATTGGCTCAATAATAAGAGAGAAATGTAATTGCTCATTTCAATCATCTTTAAATATTAGAATAGAGAGAAGTATGGGTTTAAATGCTAATGATTTTAATATAAGAGGAACTAATCTCCAATTATCTAATCCTAGTTTTGATAACTAAATTAAAGAGTAATTTGAGTAAATAAATGAAGAATTTAGAGAAAGAGAAGCATTAAAATCACTCGGCTAAGTTGTGAGCTTATGAACAGAAATGCCATCTCAACAGATGTGTTGGTATCAAAACCAATCGATAAGCTCTACGATACGAGCCTTACGTCAAGAGATGTGAGTATACGTTGCCTTTTTTATATATTCGCCATTTTTATATTCAAAATGAATGTTTCGGCTAACTTACAAGTGTAAGTGCCTTTTGGGTAAGTAATTAATTAATGTTTGACATTTAAACAATTAATAAAACACTAATCAAATTATACGAAGCAACATTTCTTCAAAATTGATTTATCCCCTGAAATAACACTTCGTTACAATGCTTAGATGTATAACTGTAGTGTATCGTATGCTATCATATAATATCTATCACTCAATCAATTATATAAGAAATAGATATGAAATTATATAATTATTATCGGCTTTATAGATATCTTGTAAGGTTCTAGTTATAATTGCTGTTCGAAAATCTATGGTCTCATATATGAATGTAATAATGTTTTGCCAACATTTCACGTATTGCTTAACATATGGAATAATAATTGATAACTAATTGTTCTTATTTAAGAATAATTGTATTATTCTTATTGTCTGTCACAAAGGTATTGAATAAATCAGAATTACTAAACAAATACAATCTGAGGCTATCCATAATGTGGCGGTTTTTGATGACTTTGAGCGCTTTAATAAGCATTTCGCGCTCACAATCCGCGGGACGGCTCAACATTTTAACCGATTCATTACTCCAACAATTTATGAACCGCTTAGACAACAATCAAAATATCGATGAAATAGCCTATGGATCAGCTCAGGTTAGATTTCAATTGAAAATATTGTTTGTCAAATTTAATATTGTGCTTGTTCATTAGAACCAAAATCCAATTCGTGTGGCGAAATCACCCGATTATGAAATGCACCCTTTTAGGTTTCAAACCAGAGATGACATTCTTCTTCCTCGTGAACCATCGCCAAGAAAAGAATATTTAGAACACTCTTCTCTTTGGGGCCACCAGTATATGCAAGGTGGTGCCGGTGAAGGTAGTCAAAGGCTCAAACCTGATGGTAGTGTAAGAAATGTTCAAGTAATCAAAACCGACGCAGTTCTGCCCGCTTACTGTAATCCGCCAAATCCCTGTCCAATCGGATATACCGGTCAGTAAAATGCAATCAATAAAATCAAGTAAATATCAAATGACCTCTCATTCAGCCGAAGACGGATGTATTGAAGAATTTGAAAATACGGCCGCATTTAGCAGAGAATACCAGTCCTCTCAGGAATGTATGTGTGATACCGAACATATGTTTGACTGTCCAGGTAATACAGATGAAAACGAATTGGAGACATTAGCTAGGTCTATTCAAAATGAGGGATTAATGGACTCAACTTTAGACAAATTAGTTGACAATATGAGAGAAGACTCGGCTGAACATAAGGTTGTGGCAAAAAAATTCTTCACAAAACAGGTATGCATTTAATTTAATGTATTGTTTAATAATATAAACATCTGGATCCAATATCTGGTCTTATGGCCTAATCAAAAAACAAAAATAACATAAAGGCTGATTTCAACTAAATTTGCCACGAATAATTTACTATTACTAATAATTTACTATAATTTACGCTTGAAATGCAAAAGTTCAATTATTAATTGTTTAGCTTGTTCATCAGTGATAATTACTCTTTAAAGCAATTATTATCACTTATTATTTCATCATGATTATTTTCATATATAAATATAATAACTTCAAAAATTTTTTCCAAATATTGAATCCAAACGTTATTTGATTTTTATTCATTAATTGAATTCATCACAAAATGAATCGAAGAGTGAATAAAATTTTAATTTTTCAGACTCATAACCAGTGGTGTTAAGAGTTGCAAAGCTTAAAACATAGTGAATGAATCAATGTTCATGTACACCGTCATATTCATATAAATTGTAACAAAATTACCAAGGTTGAAAGCGAAAACAATAAGTTTCACTTAAACATAATATGCAAATGTCAATTGATTTTATGACTATGGGCCGTATAACTATAGTTTTGAGCTGTTTGTCATAAATACTCTGCTTATTACTGCTCCCCTCATTCAAAATTTTGCAACTCTTAACACCACTGCTCATAACCAATATTTAATGCAGGTAGTCAAGAAAGCAAAGGGTTATGGCGCTAAGGCTAAGCCAATCGTGAGTATTGTATTGATTCAACTAAACCCTAACTCACATCTAATTAACTATGATTGCAGGATAATTATCCATTTTTAACCGGTGAGAAACTGCCAGTGGTCGCTAAGAAGGCGCCTCATTTAGCGAAAGGAATTTAAGTTTCTTTTAAAGTTTCTTTTTTGATCTATGACATTTAAACTTATTAATTTCTAAGCTACCCACAAATATCCAGTTTATTTTATGTTTTCATTTAATGTGAACGTAATAATAATGTGATAAAAGTTGAATTCTTTGAATAACTGATTAAGTTATTACAGAGCACTGACTGAATCATTCGCTTCAAAACTTATCTTTGTATTTATGAGTATTTCGATTGTTTTGTATGTCTTTCAAATTAATGTTATTCTGCTTTTCATCGATATATTTATCTCTTCACAAAATATTAAATTATTCAGTGAATTATACGTCAATACAATTCAAGTTGATTCTAGTTTCAAATATACACAAAAAATAAAACGGATTAAATTAAGCACATTTTATCAAATCCTATTAACTGTTGTGAAATAAAAATTTTATCTAGTAAAACATTTGAAAATCAAAGAATAGTTTAGTTTAATTTATTTGGATTAAAATATAAGATAATATAAATGTTTGCCTACACTATAAATATATTCACCAAAAGGTTTAAAACAATTTTAATAATAATAATCGAAACAAAATATTTTCTAATTAAGGATTCGTCAAAAATAAATATCTAAAGTATCTAGGTTTTATTTATTTGAGTATCTTCGATATTCAATTGTATTTGAAGATTGCATTTATATTTCCAAACATATTTTCAAAGAAGAATTGTAAAAAAGTTTAATGGATTTAGTAGGATTTGGTAAATTAACTTGTAAAAGAATTGCATGAGTAGGTCAATTGTAAGGTTTAATTGTTGTCTTTCACAATGTATTCAATTATTTGATAGTTAAAATTTTTACAGATATTAGTGAATATATGTATGAAAGAGAGTCTGACAAAATCGACACAAAGTTCTGAATCGGGTTTGGGATAATCGTGCAATGTTTGTGAACAATGTGAACTATATATTCGAATAAACTTAATTGAATCTATGTTTTAACATTTCGCACAAATTATAACAAATATTCATATTTTTCTTTAAATTTTAAATTAATGCGAAAATGTCTAAAATCTTACGGATTAAAATGGATAACTTCCAGACCGGTACTATTCCGGTGAAAGTGAGTAATCTAGTCACAAATGTAAAAAAAACTATTTGTTGTATCAATCTTTCAGTAAAATATTAATAAATATTGTTTTGAGTAACAATTCATTGGATAACCAATTGTTTGACACATAATCAGATAAATGTCGAAATCTTTCCAAATCAATATTAACGTCAATTATTAATTAGTTAATTCATTTAATAAATATTTAATTGTTTTAGTTTCAAAGAATACAATCGTTTTGAATAAGGATTAAAAATTTGGTGAAATGTCATTTTGTCTTTTGAGAGACAGCTCTTTTTCGTACAATAATTTTGAAAAAGACACTAAAAATATAGAAAGAATTAATAATTTAAGTTTGAATTAGACAATGTTTCATAAATGATTTACCATAATCAAGAGCACCTGTGACTGCATCCGGTCCATTATATGATTGCATTCTCTGAATTATTCAAATGAATAGCTATTTTAGGGTTGAAATAATAAACAAAATACCTTAATACAATATTCGGCCTCATCCGGATTTAACCGATGACGAAGATCTTCAACTGTAATGTATAGCTATTGAGAGGAAAATAGTAATTTGTATTAAAGTTAATTAAAATCAATCAATTAAACCTTATTTGATGACAATATACGAAAAGATTCAATGATTTGTTGCAAACAATAGTTATTTTCTTTTATCACAAATTCTAAAAAAGCATCAAAAGCGACAAAACCGGTGTTGTTTGGATCGACTTCTTTGATTACTCGCTCATAATTCTGGCCAAGAATCTGATTATTGTCAATGAAATTATATCCCAAAGACAATAGACATGATTTGAATTTATCTGTGGTCAGTCTTCCAATTCTCCTCTCATCCATTTGATTGAAACAAACCCGAAATCGATTCAAATGATCGGTTGGGATGTTGTTTGTGTCCCTCACCATCATTAGAATCTCCACTTCATTGGTATTTATGTGAATCAAAGAAATCAATTCGAGCCAACCGTTGCATAATAACTATGATTCAGAGTTATTGAATAATAAAAATTAAGAGTAAGTTTAATTATACCTCCATTGTATAATGTGTGTATCTGTTCTCGGTAACCATGAAATCCTTACGTAACTCTTTATGAATCACTTCTAACTCATCCATATGTGGTCGGTATAACTTTATTGCCATTTGGTGTTCACTCAATTTAGATAATTGTTCCTCGAGAGTTGCATTGCCTTCCATAGCAATGGTCACCACTGAATAGATTTGTCGGTCAATCCAGGGTCCAACAATATTGGCCTTTTCAGTAAATATACGACACAGGTTTTCGTTGATTTGTTCCTTTAAATGTAGTTTTTGAAGACTTTGATCGCGTTTTGGAAGCAGTTGTTTGACTTCAAACCATTTATTGGAAATATCCTAAAATTGAAACATTTATTAATTGTTTAAAATGATTATCGATTCACTTTCGTCTTTAAACAAGTGTATGGGTTTTCAGCTGCACTACAAATCTGATACTGAGTAGCAATAGATTCGATCTCTTGAGAGAGGGATACAATTGAGAAGTGCTTTTTGTCCGCTTCCAATAACTTCATTTTGAACTGTTGACAGGCATCCACCAGATCTTGCATTTCTTTGATGAAGTGCACGATATATACGTCCATTAGGTCTTGTGAGGCGCCGTCCAACCAGTTGTTGAAAGGAACCGCTATTTTGGCGAATTCCAAGTGCAAGGAATCAATTTTTTCGAAGACTTGTTCGGCCTCTTTAATAGCAACACTTCTTTGATGAGTGAGAATCACGAGTTGATTCCATTCATCACAAATTCTTTTGCATCTCATTTGGACAGAATTGTAGTCATCATATCTAAGAAATTTGAGTTCGTCTGAAATGGAGGCGATTTGCTTGACTTGAGTTTGATGTGAAGCCAACTCTAATACAAATATTTGGTGTTTTTTCGTCAGTTCTTTCACTTCATTGACACTACAATTACGAAAGTCTTGACTTTTGAGTAACTGATCCTTGTCTTTAGACCACTCTTCGTGGACATCAGCCTTATGGTTGAACTTCAGAAGTAAATGATTTGATAAATCGAATTTCATAGCTTCTGAAGACATTTAAACTTTGAATGCAAACAATAATTTCAAAGCTATAACTAAAGTAATGAGCAAACGATCGATCGTTTAAACCTAATTTGATCGCATCTACTAATCATTGCTGATATCAGACTCATTTGTTCAAGATAATAGAGTTTGCTAGGTGTGTGGAATTATAGCAATTTTTGAAACAATATAACATATTATGTGCAAGGTTGATTAATTTTGGTGAAGCAAACGAATCAAGTATTCACTTATTAACTAAAATCTATAAAGTTTTCCACTAATCGTCAGTTACTTTGAGTTCATTTGATTTTTGATTTGTGAGGCAATAGTTGAGTGAACACTGAATTAATTTTTAATGAAAGTGAACTTTTCTACTAAATCCGAGTCATTTTCATAAGTAATTCAAAACTAATCTAAGACTAAATGTCAACGAAATCCTCCTTTTTGTTCAGAAAAAGTAATTAGTTTTTAATATAGTTTCAGATCTGTTAACAATAAAATGGTTCTCAGATTTGTGGAGAGATTTCGTAAAATAGTAAGTCTTTTGTCATTAAATTGAATTAAATTTAATGTTTTTTATCTTTTAGTCTTTAGATATGGTATTGATATTAGTTTTATGTTTATTATCGTTTGGTTTAACGAATCAATTGTCAAATAAAGACTTCTTGAATGAGAGGCTGCAGTCGGCGGCACTCCATGTCATTTCACTGCACAGCCATTTCTTACCCAATGATATCAATGAAGTTTTACCACAACATTCCGATGAATCCGGTTCAAGAAGACAAAGATCTGTGCCATCGTTTTTCAATATTCCTACTTTAGATAATTCATCGAATTTGATGCACAGTTATATATCAGACACTGGTGTCGGCAACAGAGAAGACCTGTTAATTGAATATACGCGTCAAGAAAAGTTAGAAGTGGTTGTCCCGTCTCTGATGATCGGTTGGAAAGACGTTCGGTTCAATAGCACTGATTTTGTAATGGCTTATCAGGACTTCCATTTAAATATATGGCGAATGCATGTGACGGCTGATATCAGAGAACAAGGCCTCCGATTCGATCACCGAAACGCTTATTGTTCAGTCGATCTAAGAAGTGAGGGACAGATAATAGACGCCATGTTTTACACGAAATTTATTAAATATAGTGAAGTCCTTTTATTTGCGGTCACATTACAAACGGCTAAAGGCTTTCAATTGAGATCATATGAAGTGACTTTTGGTGAATGTATTTCAACTCTTCATAAAGATTTACACCAGAGTCGGCCCCTAAGGATTGGTTTACTCAGTTCTCAATATGAAAACGCTTTGGTTTTACTTTTTGAGGGGAATGTCATCAAAACTCAAGTCAAATACAGCCATAAAAGTCAAGACGAGTCAACTAAACTGATTGAAGTGTATGCTCGAGGCGCTAAAACTTTAGAAACGCTTACAATTAATGGCTTCGGTTACATAACAGTGGCCAATGTCTTGGGCTGTGAAATCTTCCGAATGAACGAATTCCTGTCACACGAGACCCCATTCGACACAATAGAAATTCCGGACATAATCGACATAAAAGCCTTTCGGCTCGGATTCAATTATTTCTTGGGTTTGGCCACTCGTTCTAATCGCCAATACCTGTATGTTTGGTACAGCGGAGCATTCAATTTGAAACAAATTTTTGCAGTTGATGCTGTGCTCAAGTGGAATGCCATTTATTTACCAACTTGTAGAGATGATGTCCTAATTTATTTCATCAGAAAAGGTTTACCGGAATTGATATATCGATGGAATGGACAGCAAAGAGAATTTCAATTAGCCAATAAAGAAGCAAATGAACAGCTGTCACACAATTACCAGGTGTTGCCCTACTCCTTATCGCACTTCTCTTATAATCACACGGCATATGTATTTCAAGTGGACCAGAATAGAAGACCTCATTTAGTTTCAATTGAGACACGACTGGAAGTAGTGGCTGACCCCGAAATACTTAGAGGGCATAAAATCTCCGAAATGATGAACAATATGAAGGAAAGGTTTGTTTTTCAACAAACTTATTTGCAGAAGATTTCAGATGCACTCAAGTATGCCATTCGACCGAAAGCCAATCATCTTGTTCTCATTCCTCATCTGATAAGAAATTTAACGGTTTTGAATGGAATAACTGTTAATCACATAAAGTCTTTGAGCCATACTTTTTGGCAAAACTCTAAATTAGGTGTCAGTGACTTGAAATATGGTCTCAAAGATCTAATAAATACAATTAAAGCCATTGAGACACAAATCGCAAGAATATTCCTAACAACTAATGATATAGTCTTAAAGAATAAGCCGTCGATCATCACTGGCCATAAAAACTTTTTTGGAAATAACCAGATATCTTTACTCAACACAACTACAGCAGTGGTTGGTTTTGTTGGTCGTCAGGATCTAAGACAAGTATTAAGTGATTTGTATCGCAGGAAAAGACCACAAATAGTTCGAGGGGTTAAGCAAATCGTGAGACCGACTTTCGTCAAACAGTCATTAAATTCTGGTCTAATAAATGGCGTCGATTTCATCAAACAAATCGTTACAACAAATAATCCGCAAACAATCAAAAGTTTAATTTATTTCGTTTCTCAGCTCTCAGTTGTCAATCATTTGACAATTAGAGGGAAACTAAATAATATCGATATAAACAAAGACTTAGTGTTTCTAAATAGAGACGAAGTTATTCCAGTGCCAAAAGTATTGACTTCACCCCTTGTCATCGCTCAAAGGGTCAACGCACTGATCATCGATGGCATTAATTTGACCGAATTGTCTCGAAATACCTTAACAACTGATGGTTTAAAACAAAAAGTTAATAAAAAATTATTTTTATTAAGACCTTTGACAACAAATAACATAATAGTCGAGGGAATTGTCAACAATATAGACATCTCTATGATGGCCACACAACTTGTTTATAAGAACCGTCCTAGTATCGTCAGAGGAAAGAAGACATTCATTTTGGACGACTTCTATATCAAAAACCATTTGTTTGTTAGAAATAAAATAGACGGACGTAAAGTTCCAGATGATTTGATGCTCAGAAATAGGAATGAGGTAAACGCAGAACCAAGTTTATTGATTTATATAACTTTATTCTCTTTTAGATCATAACTGCCCCAAAAATTTTCCAAGAATCTACAAGATTTGAGGGAAATGTTGTCATCAAAGGATTCATAGATGGCCTCCGTTTACCACAAGATATTATTACACTCACACGGAATGAGACGATAATCGGACCAATTGTTTTCAGTCAGAGCTTAATTGCAAATCAAAACATCGATGCGCGCCGTCTGGTCGATGGCGTCGATTTGTCTGAACTTCAACTCTATTCGCTTAAAATGAACGACAAATTGATTCAAAGTGATGTCCACTTCCAGAAACCAGTTTCAGTGGGTTTTGTCGAACTCAATGGAAAAGTCAATGGAATCGATTTGAGGAAAGTTTTCAATGAGGCCATTTTCAAAGGCAGTCCATCTGTTGAGATAAGTGGCACCAAATTCTTTGATTTACACATTCAAATGAAAGAACTGTACGCCGAAAGAGTGAATGGCATTGATTTGAATGATTTGCTTTCAACCCATAAAAATGAGACTATATTTGCACCAAAAGTATTCACTTCTTTGACTCAATTCAACTCAATTGATGTCAATGGTTTGATAGGAAGGGTTAACCTCACAAACCTCTATAGAAGTCGAGTATCACTTTCAAAATCCGAAACAATATATGGAGTTAAAAACTTCATTAATGAGATAATAGTCAGTAATGGAATTAATATTAACAAAATTAATGGATTAGTTCCTCAAATTGATTTTGTCATCAAATCAAAGCCTCAATTAATTAATGGACACAAAATTTTCGTCAAACCATTGAATGCAAACAAAGTGATAGCGAAGACACCCACATTAGTTAAGGGTAGAATTGATGGCATTTTTCTCAATCACTTGAACTCGAGGGTCATTCGATTGAATTCTTATCTGACAACTCCTCTGAATATAGTGTTATTGAATAGCAATTCCAGTTTCGTTGAAGTTTTCAAAGGTCTAAATGGTCTTAATATAAGTGATTTCGCTAATAACATGATGTCTCTGACAACACCCCAAACAGTATACTCACCGAAACACTTTCAAAACGTGCAGACTTTCACTCGAATTACAAGCCTTAAAGGCATTTCTGGTATTTCGTTGACTTATTTAAAACAAAACGCCGTCTATTTGAATGGTTTGACCCGAATAAGTGATTCTTTCACTTTCACTCATCCAGTCACTTTCGAAAAACCTCTTACGGTTTTAGGAGTTGTCAATGGCGTCAATCTATCGTATCTTGCCAACGATGCAGTATATAAAGTTGGTCACAAATTAATAACTGGCAAAAATACATTCAAATCTGGTTTCCGAGTTAATGGAGATATTCATTGCTTTAATTTCAATGGAATTGATTTGTCGAACGAATTAATAACCAAAACAAGGGATCATATAATTAAAGGAAAGGTCAAATTTGTTAAAACTTTAAATGTTAACGGGAACATTTTATTGAATGGTCTGATCAATGGTCTGAAACTCTCAGAATTGAGCGCAAGGATTATGAAAACCAATGATCGAAATTTGATAAATGGAAATCTTGAGCTCATCGGACACACACGAGTGCTGACAAATCTGATAATCAGAGGTCGACTCAATGGTATAAACCTCACACAACTGTTCAATAACGCTGTCTTCTTGAACTCGAACCAAAATATTGGTGGTTCAAAGATACTGAACGCTCCCATTCATATGTTGAGTAATTTGAATACATCTAATTTGAATGATATTAATATCCATCAAATGCTTGAAGACATCGTATATATCAATAGTGTTGCAGAACAGCATATAATTGTACCAAAAGTTTTTACGAATGATATAAAGAGTAATGATTTAATCCAAACAAATGGTATTGCATTTATGGGACCTATAAATGGAGTAAATTTAATACAATTAGATTCTGAGTCAATTAAAACTAATAGACCGACTCATTTGAAACTTATTCGAAATTTCAAAGACTTTACAGTAATTACCAATAATTTCACACAAATTTTCGGTCGAATCAATGGAATAGATTTGAACAAAGATGTGATTAATGTGAACATCAATAACAGAGGGCCTCAACTGATAACAGGAAACAAAGTGTTCGAACATTTAGTGCTTAACGATAACGTCCTAATCGATGGTTTAGTGAACGGCTTCGCTCTCAAACCTATTGAATTGTCGACATTTTTCACAACTAATGACCAGAGAATAATAGGCCATAGGATTATCAAACCATTACTTGAGTTGTCCGCTGATAACAACTTTGTTGGAACTCTTAATAACCTAAGAATTCCCGAAGATTTAGTTACTCTGAATGGCAACCAAACAGTTTTCGGTCCGTTGGTATTCAATAACCCGTTGTTTGTTAACAGAAATATTTTTGTCACCGGATCTGTCAGTGGAATCAATGTAACAAAATTGGCCGCAGAATCCTTAGTCAAAGATAGACCACAAGTGATTGGACAGCCCATTAAGTTCGATACTATTGTCTTCAGACAAGATGTGAAAGTTGACCAGAGTGTAGATAACGTAGATCTAAGTGCTCTCTCCAATACAGTCAAACAATTCACAAGTGTTGTAAACGTATCCAAAGAGTTGTTGGAACTAAAGGCGAGTCGACATCACTATATATCTGACTATCTCTTCAAATCTTTGCAAAAATCTCTCTTCGAAATCGATTCTTTCAATTTATATCAAAGTCTTTACGAAATCCACGGCAATAATATTCAGGTCTTATCAGACGGTGTCTTCACTTTGAGTGAAAGTATTGAAAACCCCAAAAATGTGCATTTGATTCGCTTTAACCCAAAAACAGAGCTCTTTGACTCTTCCCTTATAAACGAGAATCCTTTGATCACTAAAAAAGAATTCATTCTAAGCGGTGAACATTTTGTTATCAATTGGAGTCCATATTCGCACAACTTTTCATCTCATATCACAAAATCCGGTCAATTGATAGCAACGATCGCGTCTTTTGTCAACTTTGTTGAAGTATTGAAAACGAGTAAAAATAGTGTTATATTGATTTCGTTTCAATCAAATACCGGAAAATTGATGGTTCACTCCTTTGAAGCTCTTCCTAACAAAGGATATTCTTTTACTCAAATAACAGAGGCTTTTGTGGGAACAGGTATTGTATAGTATTTTTAAAAATTGAATTCTAGATTTCTTTTTAATTTGCAGACACTTCTAAAGTGATTGGATTTCTGAACGCAAACATAGTCTATATAGTAGTGACCAAACAGTTTAGACTCAATTGTATTTCTGACAAAACTGGAAGCTTAGTATTTGTTCTTCGAAACTACCGAACTCTTGAACTGATCCAAAAGCTCGAAATTATGAATGTTGTGGATGTCGTCCATTTTGAGAACAACGGAAAACATTATCTGGCACTCAGTGACGGAACTCCTGTCGAGTCATCGATGAGTCCGCAAACCATTTATATATACAGAAGTAATGCAATAACAAAAAAGTGCAGTTTTTCGCTCTTCCAAAAACTCTATTTCGATAATGTGCTACAATTGAGTGCCTTCTCCTTTGGTACTGTTCACTTACAAGAGCAATATTTAGTAATCACAAATTCTTCCATTGTGTCGATTTGGAAGCAAAGCGGTTGGTAATTATTTTGTTGAAACATTAGTGACCCGTTTTTATTCAAAGGTGAATCTGGTTTTGTCGAGAACTGGTTATTACAAACGAAAAGCGCTCGAGTCGTGTCTCCGATTATTGCTGACCACAACTTGTATTTAATTATTGGTCAGAGATATAGATGTCACGAATCTTTGATTTTTAAGGCAGAGTACAGCGGAATAGCAATCGAAGCCCTTATACTCACTACACAATAATTAATTAAATTGAATCCAAGTTAAATTTTAAGATTTTCCACATTTTAAGAGATTATAATATAATTTATACATATATTCAGAGCATATATTTATTAATTTTCGCGATTTAATGATTATATTTTATATTAAGTTCTATTTTGTGTTTAATTTTATTAAATTATTCAAAAAAAATTGATTCAAATGACACTCATTTTAATTGAAATAATTCTTTATTTGTTAGAAAATAATTAAACATTGAATAAGTATAATAAGTATATATTCAGTAAATATTGAAATCTATTGTTAAATATTGTTTAATATGTTCTCTAAATTGACAAAAACCAGAAAAAATTGAGTCAAAGTTGAGTTTCATTTGAAACCAATTGAATGTCGAGATAACTGTTCCACTGTCGACGAAAATGATTGGATAAACGCCTGAAGAAGTCTCTATCAGTGAGAGAACGTCTCAATGGATTCAGGACTGTGTTATGTTGTAGGGGATGGTTTTCGAGCACAACTTCTTCATATGTGGGCGGATTCTCTTCGGTTTGTGTAGTATTGGCCGTAATGTCGTTGTTATCAATGAATGATAGTCTTCTGATTACATTATTTTGATTTTCATTACTAATCGGAGAAACAAAATACAAAATTTGTCCGTTTCTTAGAGAAGTTCTGCTCAAAGAATTTCTCAATCGATTCGATGTTCGGCTATAAACTGATTCGCTTTTATCGCAATTCAAATGATTTGAGATATCATTTCCTATATTTATGGCATCACTTCTAAGAGCAAATCTGTCTCCAAGTATGGCCTCTGAATAACTGGGAGCCATCGTATAGTTATTGATCAGTTCAATGCTGTCAATAGTGGTATCCCTCGACAAATGGCACAAATCATTAGACGAGTTCAGATAATTTTCTCCGAACAGTTTAATTACCTTCGAGTTTATAAGAAAAAGAAGTAAAAACAGTTTGTTTTCTCTAATGTTTTCAAAGTTGCGATACATTAAGTAAAGTAAAAGCAATTACTTGGAAGTGAACGTAAGATGTTTGGTATTCTACCAAAACACGGAAAGGCCAGGAAAGCAGTAATAACGAAAATAACCAGAAGGCATATTGTGATATATACCATGGAAGCCTATCTTTGTTTGCGTGCGATACCATATACTCTTGGAAATTAGCTCCAACTAAATCCAATCCTTCTCTCATCTCCAGGTAGTCATCAAATCTTTCGTTGTCTTCAAAGAAATTGGATCTTTGTTCTTCGAACTCATTGGCTGACTCTATGTTTGCGAACGCAAATCCTATTTTCATTCCACAATAAAGTCATGAATTTTTCACTATTTCAGCAAAATTCAAATTAATTCATAACAAGAAAGTAAATATTTATTCAATAAAAATTTAAAAAGCATGCTTGGTAAATTGTTCTAAATTTTTCCAATTTTTTATATTTCCTTTTAATTTTGAAACTTTGAATCAATAATATAGAATTTTTTCCCTTTTAACAGATAGTTTAGAAGTAAAACTTGAAAATGAGGTGAATTCGATGCCGACTCACATAAGAATGAAGACATTTATCATAACTTCTTTGAAAAAAAATAATTTATTCGATGAATTGAAAGCTTACAAAAAGCTGTTCGGAATACGTAAAGAGAATAAGAAATTGTAGATATTGTTGACTATACTATTGGCCACAAATAGCTATACTGTTAGGAAATACATGTCTCGAGTGTTTTGCTTTAAATTTCAATTGTAAATGTTATTAAACTAAATCGATAGCATAGATTTCAAGAGGAAATTCACTTCAATTCAAACTCAATTCAAACGAAACGGTTTTCTTGATTTGAAAAGAAAGAAAAAATTGAAACCTTTAGTGAAACGAATTTTAGTGATCGCATGTAATTCCAGTTCTAAAAGTTTTTTCGATATATCTTTTACACCACAGTTTCCATATGAAAAACAAGAGCCCGTGACGTGACTATTGATGCGCTCGTAGTATATCTGAGCTGTTGTGTAGGCGTCGCCGTTCCGGTATCGTGTCACCTTAAACATATCAAACACATCTAAGTTATAACAATTTCCGTCAAAACTCTTTAAACATTTGTCTTCGGAAGGAATTCAAATTTATTGTCTAATTTCCGAAAACCTATTATCCTAGTGTTCAGATGGGACTTACTTGTCGAGAGCGGCGGATGTAATGATAGCTCACTGTAAGACAAAAGTTTAGATTAAGTTCCATATCCCTTTTCAAATATTGTTTCCAAGAAGCTCTCAAATTTCTCAAAAATATTGTTTACTCAATTTGCTAGACTTACCTGCCTTCCACCAAATAATAGGCTGCGCTTCTCTCATTTGTTCAATGTGTGAATAAACGGAACTGGCACTCAAACTATACATCTTTGCGGAGCGTAAGGAAAAAGATTTATATTCAGGGTAAATGTCAAACCATTAAAACTGAGTTTTTGATAACAATAGAAGTAATTTTATTAATATTTTTTTTAAATTCTCTACGTTAAGAAAACTCGAAAAAAGTAATTTTCGAATTAATTGTTTGCGTGAATTCTTTGTGGAGTCATATCTGAGGCATAAAATTCATGAAAATAAAGTTAAGATTAATTGTTGGCTCAAATTAAAGTAATTCTTGGTTTCCATTAGAGGATCGCTTTGTTTTCTTTTCACGAAATCCTAATTTAATGATATATCGATAAATAGCACTCTTTTTCGCAAACTTAAGAGTTTGGCTCAAAATCGGTATTCAAAAGGCTTTTCGTATACTTTCTTCTCTTATCGACATTCAATCGATTCTAGTCTAATGTCAACTGAGATTTGCATTATTTTTCCATCGAATGTATGGCTGAGACCAGCACTGAATCGCGAATGATATGACTTGAGTTGAGTGAAGATGACTTACCAGCTCAAACCTGGTATTACAGTGCCAGCACTCGACCAAATAAACAATGTAAAGCATCGACATGAATACAATAGGTATGTAAATGTATCCCTCATCGCACGGACTCACTCTTTGAAGGCTTGTAATCGGATAACTCTATAAATGTTTGAATAAAAGTTGAGTTAATTAGCAATAATTGGTTCACTTTTTAAGTATTTGTTTATAGCAAAGGACATACTTGAAAGTTAACGACCATTCGGTCGATTTGAGCTAAACTACACCACGTAATCACACAAAAACAACCACTGATCAGAACAGTCAATAAAAGGCACTTAATATGACAGTCCCTTCGAAGACTTCGGTAAAGCGTCTGCTTTTGAGGCCTCTGTTTGTTTCAAATTAATTCAATTAATACTTTTATTCTTTTAGTAAAGACAAACATTGAACGCAAACTAAACAAGACTTCACCATGCACAAATTGCCTGAAATTTGAACTCTACATTTAAAGACTATGGTTTAAATGCGTAATTTTGATCACATTGTTTTGTATTCCAGATGTTCAATAAAAATGAAATTATTTGCTCTTTTATATTAAGATTTCTCTCATATGCTTGAAACAATTTATCAAAACATTTATCAATAATTGAGATTCACATTAAATATTGGCTGCTTTTAAATCGACTCAAGTTGTCTATAGATGCAAGTTCAAATCTATTTAATTCGAGAGCACTTGTGAAGACTACTCCGTAAACATCTTTGTTTGTTAGGCATGACTTAAATATTGATTTTTGATGTGAGAAACTGAAGCGAAAAGTAATACCAATTCATCAAAAGACTGCTTTAACACCTTAAAGGATTTGTGGTTTCAGTAAAGTCAAAAAGCACTTTAGATGCTTATAAAAACTTAGTCCTATG
>JAQGCS010000790.1:0-18238 GCA_034702105.1 Fuscozetes fuscipes
CAGTCCTCAAGCCTTATTTGTATTCCAGATAATGGAGGGCCACATCTACCGTAGGACATATCGTTGTCGTCCATTGCTAGCACAGCACCAGATAGTTCTGTAGCGCCATAGCCCTGGATTAATTTTACATTGAGCGCAGCCTTGATTAGTGCCTGCAACTGTGGATTGAGAGGAGCACCACCCACTATCATCTGTTCCAGTCTTCCGCCAAACTGTTTCTTGACTCTCGAGCACAAGAGCAAGTTCACTATCGGACAATCATAACCTAAAATCAAATGTTTAATTTATAACAGAATTCTACTTTAATAATCTTAAAATATAAGCTGTAATTATTGCATATATCAAAACTTTTCTTGCAAGTTTTAATTGATTTTATAAAAAAAATAGTTAGAACATTTAACATCATTTTTAAATATATTCGAACCTGGATATAATCCTTAGCTGTGAAGATTGTAGTGAAGATGTTTTATTTTCAATGAGAAGACTTGGATTATAAGTTAATTTATAGCCAAGTATGGATTGTAAAGATAAGGAGTATAACCAGGTTTTACTATTACTTTTATTTGTCATAATATTTTAATTTTCTATTCATTCAGAATTGGCTTAATAACTGTCCCACATGATTTCATTCTTTTTAAAACTGTAACTTTAATATTTAAATGAATAAGGTTAAATTTTTGAAAATGACAATAAACCTTTTGGTTTGAACAGATTTAAATTTTTTAACTTGCTAATTAGTATTAAAATGCCTTAAACTTAATCCTTGTGACACTATTGATAAATGAAAACTTTGGTTCCAAGATCAAATTGCTTTTTAAAAAAGATGGAAAGCCCTTGACCATCTTTAAAATTGCAAATTCTAAACAAAAATTAAAATTTCCTTTGTCATTTCAAAATTGTATAAAAGAAACTGATCCGAAACTATTAATTACCTTTTTGTGTCCACCACACTTTATAGTCAACCAAATAGTTGAACAAATCAGTAGAGACTGGAGTTCTCTTCGATAGCTTTAAATACATTTCTTTCCTCATTCTGTCCAAAACCAGTGGAACACAAGTCATAATCGTAGGCCTCAAGAGTTTCAGATCACAGACCACTCCATCGGCCAAACCGGGCGCCGACTCATTCAGAGTCTGCGGGTTTGCAAACCCTATTCGGGCGCCTCCTATGAAAGCTATCAATTCAATGGATGCCTCCAAAACATGTGCCTGGGGCAGATACGCCACATAAATATGGCATTCGGGCTTGGCCATAAATTTTTCAGTGGCAGGTAAAAGTGCAAGAGCTGCCTCTCTAATTTGAGCCATGGTCAGATAAACACCTTTGGGTTGACTACTTGTACCACTTGTGTATCCAATTATAGCAACCTTTGGAAAATAAAATTCATTTCATCAATTAAATTGGCAAAGTTAATTTACATCATCATTATCGAAAGCGTCTAGGAGAATTCCTCTCTTGTCTGTAGAGCCATCAGATTCCACCTTGGACAGTGACATAACACTGATCCCATCTTTAAAAGAACAGTTGTTATTAACAAAAACGGGATTCGACTGTATTGACGACTCGATGTATATAATAGTCTTCACTGACGGACAGTTAGATATAAGACACAAAACTTTGGGTAATAAGTCATAAGACGTGAAAATATGGTCCGCTTCGGTCTCATTAATAGCATGGGCTATACCCTCATCGCCCAGGTTTGAAAACACACCCACTGATAGTACGCCTATAAATTGAGTGGCAATTGTGAAGATCAAGTTCTCGGCACAGGTATCACAGAAGACAACACATTTCTGGTATTTTTTAAAGCCATTTATAACCAATCCTTTGGCGATGTCCTGACTCTTGTCCAACACCTGTCCGTAACTCATCCATTTATAATTACTTAAGCGAAGTTTGCGCACAACCTTCCCGTCCATTCTTACTGGCTGTCCTTTTGCATCCTCAACTATTTTTTCCTCGATTATAGTCCGGTAACCAATTACTGGGCGGTCCATTGGGTAGATTTCTTTCATTTTATTGAAGCACTCTGGTAGATTTTGACAAGTGCTTAGCACGTGATACGGGGTGGGACCTGTCCTAACCCAGGGTGAGTATGGGTCAGTAGGATCCAGTTGTTTCGATCTTAATATTCGAGAAAGTTTGAGCTTCTTGCTAGGATTTTGGGCAAGATGATAAAGTGGCAAGGTGACATAAGTATAGGACTGAACAATAATGCGCACGAAAAACATAAACAAGGCAATTATTGCTGAACGAAACGATGCCATTGTTTCAAATTACAATTGAACTGTAAAATTCATTTTAAAATAAACAAGGTTTCAGTAACGTTTTATTTAAAATATAAAGGAACAATAATTTTCTCAATATTTTAAAATTTATAAAATGTACAAAGGATATATAAAATATTACTTGAGTGAAAGGTGATGAAAAACCTAAATGTTCTGAAATAATGTCAATAAGTTATCGATTAGAAATCATAAACAAAGAATAAAAAAAATTCTATTAACCTGAATAACACAAAATTTTACTAGTTTACTTTTTACAAAATTAATTATCGATGTAAGCAAAGCAATTCTAAAATAGAAGCTCTTCATTCATTGAGAAAGTAAGGGAAGGACCCCCGAAATATATCTGAAACTTGAAGAAAAAGTCATCAAGGTTATGCCAACATTATAAGTGCCTTATAAATTTTATTAATAAAGTAAAGATAAATATCTATTTGAAATTTTTTCAGATTAAAAGAGATTATTATTATTATTATTACCTCGGGCGTTTGAATTGAGTTCACACAATAAGTTGTTGAATTTTATATTCTAGGTTGGTCTAAAAACTGAATGTAAACTGCATGATAATCCTCTTCGACATTTTCTGAATAATTTTTTTCAAAAATTCAATAATAGTAAAGAATCAGCTTTTAATAAATTAGAAAGCTAAAACTGCATGTTTAATAAGATGAACTAAATCACTAGATCATTAATTCACAATGAACTAACAAATTTTTAAATATTTATTTTTAAAATTATATTTATTTTTAAATTTAAAATGTTTCAGAACTTATCTAGCTTATTTTATTGAAAAGTTATCCAAATGAATTGAAGAATTAAATATAAACAAGATTCATTAAAAAAGGCAAATTAGAAGGGAATTTTGTAATTTTACTTTAAAATAAGTAAAAACAATATCAAATTTAAATATTATTGTGCTTGGTTCCTAATTAGCTAAAAATAGACGCTTGGTAAATTTATATAATTTAAAACAGCAAATAATATAAAACTTACTAGTTTTCTCAAAAACCTTCTTGGGCCTTTATTTCCAAGAATAAGATGATAAGTCCGACACTATTTTAGAAGACTTTGAGAACTAATGGAAAGCACAGGAAATGTCTTATTCTGTGCTAAAGACAGATGAAAAACATAATTGTCTTTTGATTACATCAAACAATTGTTAAGACACACAATAGAAAAGAAAATTAACCTCATTGTTAGTGACAATAATCGAGATAATATTGAACAATCATTTTGCAATTAGGTGAAACAGTAAAATGTATTGATAAGCTTCTAGCAGGAAATTTCATAACGGTAAAAAATGACCTTGATGAATCAATCTATCAAAATTAATTATTATTTAATCAGTCACAGTTATTTTGAACTTGTTAAACTTGTTAAAAAATTTCTTTGAGTTTGCATACAATTGTATTTACTATTTTTGAAATAAATTATGCAAGATCATTAGAACTCGAAGTGAACAAATGAATGATAGCCAGAGGGTAACACTAGAGGGACTGGATTATTCATGCGTGACCTAGATTATAATTATTACGAGACGACAAATAACTTCGTCTGATAATTTCAAGGTTTGAACTTGAATAAATCAATAAATCATCTAAAATTCAATTAGCAAGCTCATTAAGATTAATTAAAAGGCTGATTAACTCAAACAACTGAATATAAATGGCCATGTTAATTAACTTTCATTGTACTTCCATTGTCAGAGATAAATTGCAAGATCATAGTCAGAAATCGTGTCAAACTTAACAATAATTGTGTTTCAATTCAACCATGTTGAGTTCATTGATCTTATCAACGTAAAAATTGGAAAAATTCCAAGAAATCATTTAACCGGATCAAATGTCAAATTCAAATGTTAGCGCATTTTTGTTTGACGTGGCTATGATTCATGATGTCATTGAACTCGTCTTTGTCTAAAAATTATTCCTCAATAAACAGCCAGTTCTAAAGAGCTCCCACAAAATTAAATTAGCCTGGATTATTGAAGCAATTCTATTTATGTTGCAATAGGCAAAATTGGACAATGAATATAAATAATCTAGTTAGTCCCGAAAATTTATCAAATTTGACATTTGAGGCTGGCATAAATTAACGTTTTATTGCTGGTTCACTGATAAAGTTATCAAAAATCTTAAGTTTTATTAGCCCTATCAACTTTAACTAGATTAATTGATGATAGAACCAATTAGCTCTGGAACAATTTCATTCAACTTTAAACAAACACATATATTTACAATATTTAATAGAATATTTTTAGAATAATCAAGGACATGGTTTTATTTCATAATTAATCTTGTTCAACACACCCTTACTGTGCGGTAACATTGTTTGTGAACATTTTCTCCGCTTCCCATTTTTAGCCAATGGGAACAGAGGAAAGACTTCGGTCACAAATCACGTGACGCCTACTATTTGACAGCTGTTTGACTATATTTTGGGTATTTTTTAAATCAATTTAATAATTAAAATAAAAGACAAAAAATGTTTTAATAATAATTAATAAATAAATTTAAATTAAATTTAGTTAAAAAAACAATTTAAGAGAAAAGCCTTTTATTTATTAAAAGTAAACAAAATTTTATTATTTATTTATTAATATTTGTTTAAATCGTTTTATTAATTGTAAACAAAACTAAAAAATCAATTCAAACGTTAATTGATTTGAAAAATATTTTAATCTTTGGTTTCAATTAATACTAATTTCAAAGTGAAGACCAGTTTTTCATTCAATTTATTCGCATTTTGGGACAAATTTTGTGGCATTTTTTCCACTCATTATTGTCTTTGTGTATCGCCATTGATGTCAATGAACGTCATGTCCTCAACAACTCCGGTGGTTAAGGGCTCGTCCTCTGCCTCCGGGGCCACAGTCCGGCCCAAGAAGGTTGAGGTCCGATGGCTTGAGTCCGAGTCTGAACTCTATCTCAAACAATGGCAGCACAGATACCACCAATTGGTTGGTATTGACAACAGTTATCTCAAGAAAAGTGGCCGTCAGTTGGGCGCCGACCGTATGGACGACCCCTTCGACGACTGGTGTCTATCCTCTAAGTCTTTACTCGATTTGGACATCGATTTCGATTTGAATTATCCGAAGAATAATAACATAATTATCAGTAATTCGTGTGTTGAGGACAACACCGGAAACAATGTTCAGCCGTCGGCGAAGACCACAATCGCGGCCTTTGACCACATATTCTGGTCAGACGACCACTCATTTAATCAGAAGCCGAAGATTAAGCAGAAGAATAAACGGCTGAAACCGGCCTTCGATGAGAACAACAGTTTATCTCTGAGCCGGAGCTCCAGCGCTGTGGACGACACCGAAGACATTATACTTAATGTGGACGGGTATGTCATCAGACAGCGTACTCTTAGAGGTCTGGACACCGCCGAAGAATCAGAAGAGTCGGCCGAAGACTCGTTCGAAAACATTCGGATCCAACCGATTAAGCGTTTCGTCCAAAAGACTAAGACTTTCGGTAATGACTGCAATAAAAGTGAGTTTTGTTTCTGTAATTTGTTCTCTGATTTCATGTATTAATTGTCTTCTATTTCATCCATTTATGGTCATATTCCGGGACATTTTGAACACATTTTCCTTTATTCCTATTTAAAATTAATTTCCTCTAAGTTTGAAATTCAAGCGTGAATTTAATTTTGATCACATGTTTTTAATCAAGGTAGTTTATAAATTCAAATATAGATTATCAAGGATCTATTAGAAGGTTATCGATTTTTAAAAGACCTTGATTTCATTGATAGAGTACTGATCAATGTTATTAACCCCTTTCATCTCAGAGGACACGCCCATACCGTGGTAATGATCTTCTGTTCAAATTATTTTGTTCTTGATCATCATCGAGAACAAAGTTGTTTAAAAATTAGCATTATAATGATCAAATATCGAGGTCAATCTGCTATAAAACGGGTTATTTATCAATTGAGTGGTATTCCCTTATAAAGAGGCCTCAGAGCACAGCACTGATTACCTGAGCTTTGATTTAGTAATTACTTTCCTCTAAAAGCAATAAATTTTAATATATTTTAATCACTTTTTTCAGAGGAAATAATTTTGAGCGAAAAAGAGCGACAATTTTCGATCGATTTGAACAAAAGACTGGAACTGTTGGCCAAAGACCAGGCGCTGAACGACAGGAACAGTGAGACCATCAAAGCTAATAAACCAAAGGCCAGGGCGCGGGACCGGACTCGTCCGGCGCGCCCCCGACCGCCGCCAATAAGGCGCCAAATATTCAAATGCGAGCACATCGGCTGCTCCTATCAGTCGGACCGTAACTTCAATTTCTTGCGCCACAAACGCACCCACAGAAAGAACAAGGCCGACGACGAACAACAGCCGTCCACCACTGCATGCGTGGCCTCTGGTCAGCCGACGGCGGTGTTGGCCGACATATCATCGGCAGTGAAAAGCACTCAAACCTTAGTTATCATTAATAATAACCAAATATCGACACAAAACAGTTCTCAAACATTGAAACTCATGACTACAACGCCGCAGCCGAACACCACTAACAACAGTTCCTTAGCCACAGACCCGACTCTACTCACATCAGTAGGACATACGTTCAGTAACGCATCCCTAGCCACCGCCACAGACAACACACACATAAGCATCGCATCAGTCGTCTCACCCGAAGAACTACAAGCAATTAAGACATCCATCGATTGTCTACTCAAGAGTTGTGATACCACTGATGATAATCTTAAGATTAGTATCAATAGCCACGGAATCACCAGTTCTTGTGATGAGAATCATTCATATCATCAAAAAGTACTGTTTGTCTAATCATTGGTTGCATTGAATCAGTTCTTTAGTTAATTAATCCTTCATTTGTTGTGAGCTTTATATCAATCTATTGATTGGTTTCTCTGAGATTTTTTTTGTCCAAATCTTTTCTGTCGGTTCTCCCAAAAGGTCTTAAATTTTGGTTTTGACACAAAATTCAAGTGATTTTCAGATAATTTAACGATAAGAATGTCTGAAACCTTTGGATCTCTTAATAACAATGAATACAATTCTCTGTCTTTTTGTGGTTTCGTTTCGTTATTATTAGGTTTAAAATCAAATCTAAACTCAATTTTGTTTCCCTTTTATTAGGTTTTGATTCAAAACCCAATACTTATTAGTAATTTATATATAGTTTTAAATTTCAAGTATTTATTATTCCATTAGTTTAGAGATTGACTGCCGTTCTCTTCTCTCTGGTGGTTATGGATTAGAAAAAATTATAGATATTTTTAGCCTATTTATAGCCTACTCGTAATCCATAGTAAGCCATAGTAATGGAAATTTAGGTCAAAGTTTTTGGTGAATTTTAGCAGAAATTTTGATTTTTTTAAATAAAAAATTTCAAATTTTCTCGACTTTTATACCGAAAATTCACTCAATATTTGTATGAAAACATTTTTTTGAGGAATTTATTCCAATTTTATAGTGTTTTCGCTGTTGACTCGAATTTCAAATATCTTGGAGAAATCTGAATGACAAAAGACTACGATTATTATATTCAATGAAGTTTTTGTTTGGTTCAGAAACGTCTCAAACGTACAAAACATTAGTCTTCTGATAATTAATAATAATTTTATTTATTTATTTAATAATATTTTTTTTGATTTTTATTATTATTATATAAGAAAACAAAGAAATTTCAGTGAATTTTATGTTTAATTTATTACTAAATACACTGAAAGTCTATTTATTGTCACAAAAAGTCAATTATTTTCCCTATTCCTTACCCGTTAGACAAATAACTTTGAGATTTAGTCAAATGCAGATCAGAATAACGCATTTGACTCCATATGAAAGTTATTTGTCTAACGCGTGAGGAATTTGAAAAATAATTTACTTTATATGATAATCAATAGACTTTTAATGTAATCATTCCTTTATTTTGTGAAACAAATCAAAACTTTTTATTTTAAAACAAATTTATTTATTAATTTAATTATTAAATCACAGAATAATATACTTAAACGATAAGAAAGTATTTGTTTATTATTTTACTCGTTATTTTACTACCAAGGTATAATAAGAATACAAACTTTTTATTAATGAAATATTGTGTAAAATATGCGGTTTTTGCGGTTATTTATGAGAATTAAATTCATTAATGAATCGATCATTTGATAGTTATCCGACACATTTAGCCATTTGTCTAATTGTATGGATTTTTCAATGTCTGTATATGTCATGAGTCGTGCAATCAGTACGTAAGGTATGGGCTTTAATTGGAAACATTTACATGGTATTATTTGAGTTGTGTTCAAAAGTGATAAGAATGGTCGAGTTCAAATATTCTATTGATAAAGTATTATATATAGAATACTTTAATTTAGACAAATAATTTAATATTTAATCATGATGATTTTTACTTATAAATAGAATTGTTACTTGTTACTCTGTTTGGATAACCAGGTCAATTCTGAGAAATCTACGCAATTATAAAGTGGGAATTCTGTCCCAATTAATCTGTTTATTTTAACCAAGTTCATTATAATAGATCATATATTATGATTCCAACAATAAAGACCATACGTACTGATTGAACGACGATTTGTTATCACTTTTATCTCAATTTTTTCATAACTGAAAGAAACAAAAAAAAATCTTTAATTGTTATATAAGTCTCTTCTCTTTTACACCACAACTCCTGTAATAAATGATTCCATTGTTTTCATCCCATTATTGAAAAGAAAATACCATTTCATATGAAAATAGATAACAATATTCTTATTTCCATTCAATGCAAAAACAACCCATTGTACCAGGGATGCTCAAGGGGGTTGGCCTCTTACTGTCCCCCTATAGCGTTCGAGCCTGGGCATCCCTGCCATTGTACCAATTTTTGGAAACTACTAATTGTTTGAATTTCGAGTAATTAACAAAAATTTTTGTATTTATTTTCATTTGATTTCTAAATGTCTTTGTGTTTATCGACACAACTGTTAAATGATTTTGTCGTTTCATTTGACTCAACATTTCTTTTATAAACCTTTTTATTAATCTTTTAATTAATGTTATTCTCGTATTTCTTATCGTTTTTATAGGTTTTAGAGTTTGTAATGATTTGTGTAAAACATATGTAATATTTAATACCAAATACTTCATGTAATTGTCAATAAATTACCATAAATATAATTGTCCTCATCTCTCAATTAACCAAGCTCTTTCCTATCTTTATAAAGACATTGGCAATTCAGAAAGGACCATCTACACTTCAAGAATAGCTTTCGATTAATGTCCTAGTTTAAGTGGGTGGGTGTCGAGACTGACAAAACTATATACAGTCTGATCTCGGTTTAAGAGACTGCGATTTAAGGGAATTTCGATATAAGGGACAGCATTCTGGAGCACAAACCGCTTCTATGTAATGTTAAAGTAATTCGATATAAGGGAAATTCGATTTAAGGGAGTAATTTTGGCCGCACCAAGGTGTCTCTTAAATCGATATCAGACTGTACTTCGTAAATGTAGTGAATAAAAAGTAATTTATTTAATGAACTTATTAGGAACAGTTGCCAGGATTCAATAAGGGGTTTCAGTTACGAAAATTCTTAAACCTAATTATTCTGCTCTAGCTAGAAATTTATTAAATAAATGTTTAACAATAAGATGCGCAAAGAAATGTTGAACTCAAATATAAAAATGTCAATAATTCCTGAACCAAAAAATGTATTGATTTGAAACTTGGACATTTAGTGACTAAAGTCCTATTCGACAATGCATACAATTTTGGACAGTATGTGAGCACAGGTTTTCATGGCGCGAGCGTTTAGTTTAATTTCTCTCAATTTCAAGAACACAAGTGTTACAATAGTGTCTCGCTAATTCTAAAAGAGTATAAAAGAAGTAATATTTAAAATTTAAACTTTATATAATTCAAAAGTCATAAAATGTTTTCTTTATTAATAATTTTGTGCCTATTCTTCACAACAAATGGTATTCATTTAAAATTAATACACAAATCAATTAAATAGATTTGATTATCAGTGAACTCATGGGACGGATATCACCGACAAATCGATGACGAATTGCCGGCTATTTCTTGGAAAGAGTGCGGAATTAGTGCCACAAAATGCAATCAAATCTCAACATTAAAAAACCCGTCCTCTCGAATATGGGGCGGGGAATATGCCAACACTGGAGAATATCCTTGGTATGTCAATCTCTTTGTATATTTTACACAATTTAGTGGAAAAACTAGGAAAATGAAATCAAAAATGGCAACGTGTGGTGCAAGTTTACTCAACGAGTGGTGGGTTCTCACAGCAGCCCATTGTGTCGATTAGTAAGACATTCAATAAATAGTTTGAAATTCTTTTGACAATTTCTTATCAGTATTTACGCCAATCTATCGGCTGTTGTTTCGGTCGGTTCTGTGGCCATATCTGCGGGCCGTCGGCATACTATCGATGAAGTGATAGTACATCCAAAATATATATCAGGAGGTGGTTCACCTGTACTACTAAAGAAACTGGATGAGCTTAAAAAACAAATAATAGATTGGGAAGTGAGTGATAGTCAGCGGAAAAAGAAATTCAAACAATTATATCAAGAATATAATGTATATCTTATACATTCAATGACCAAGTCCAACTACCGAATGACATATGACATCGCTTTGTTGAAAGTGAAGAACAGATTGATTCCTGTCGTCAATGAAACCCATTATAAGATTAATAGCATTTGTTTACCGAAGTCTCAAATCATTAACGAACGCAACGAAAGCCTTAATATAATAGGAATGGGAAAGACTGGTCCTTCTGGACGTACGTCAAAGAGATTGAAAAAAGGTATGATCGTTGCACAGGTTAAATGTGTAGGACCGTTTGAAAATATCAGCAGAGTATTTTGTTTCACGAAACTTAACCAATCAGACGTACCTCTGTTAAATTCAAGCCTCTGCCTTGGTGATTCAGGATCGCCTCAAAACCAATATTATAACTGTAAAGCGGTACAAATTAGTTTTACTTCTTTTGGCCGGGATAGTGGCTGTGGTACTCCAGGAGGGCTGTCTCGTGTCTCTCAATATATACCATGGATTCGCTCTGAAATATTGAGCCATAAATTGATGAATAAAACAAAGCAATTGAGTGTTTGTTATATAAAATAATTGAAATAATGTTTAACTAAATGAGTGCTTATTTCTAGTTTTCAGTCTCTGGTGTTGTTTCAGACAATCGGATGAAAAGCAATCACTTATTGATAGTGAGTGTCATTACGACCGCTATTATTGCAGTTGTCGTCTGTTCTGCACTTCTTTGGAGTAAGTCTTAACTACTTATAGAAATATATTATTAAATAATTCTATTCCTCAGTTTCTGCGATAATTTTGAAGACAAGAATTAGAGAAAAGTGAATATTTTTTTCAATTTTAATATTTAATTAAATGTTTATTAATTTTTTTGTACGAATAATATTCAATACAATAAAAATTCAATTCATATGATTTTAATATCAAACTCGAGTTCTCATCATTTAAACTTTTCATAGCCTTCAGGACTCGGCCAGTAGACCAGGACATTAAGTCCATAAATGCCGAGCAGCATTGTTCAGAAATGTTTCAAGGTGAAATAATAATTGTCAATGAATTACTCATAGAAGTCTTTGTCCAGCTTTTTAATCCCTGATTACTGAAACTATCGATCGATTCATTATATTTTATTTAAACAAATATTTCAATAATTTTTAATTCAATACAACCGAAGAAAAAGTATATTAATAATACATACATTTGTTAGTGAAGTAAATGACCAAAACTATTATAAACACCAAAACGATTCCACAGATTAGAAATGTTTTGAAGCGATTGATATTTATTGCAATTAGTGTTCAGACAATCAATTGATTTAATATAAGGAACAGTTGTTAACCGATCGACAGATTAGATGAAAATAAAATAACTTTTCAATAAATGATTTTATTATTTGATTCAAAGGATGAGTCGATTGACGCAAATATTTGAGATTCCATTTGACTGAACATTATTTTCATTAGTAATCAAAGTATTAATCAAAATATGATCCGAAACTATTTTATGAAACATCAATCAACTAATTGTATGTTCATTAAATAACTGGATGATAGCATTGTTAAAAATATGCTGCATGGTTAATTTCATGAAAATTTGTGTAAACTACTTAATCACAAATTAACAAACCCTATAAAATTGACCTCATTACAATCCAGTTGACTTAATCAACTTTTATGAGCAAGTGACCAGTATAAAATGGCCGACACAAAATTAAAAGATCATATAAAATTCAACGTGGTCCACCTAAGGATTAAGACTAAGAACTCCATCACATTTGTCATGTTAATTCAATTAATAAGCTTTCTGCCAAGCTTTGTGATCATAATAAAGAATCGTGGCACTACGAAGATCGTAATCTAAATTAAATTAATAAATTGATTTATGGAATATTTCTTTAAAACTAACCCTGAAAGCTATTGACTTGGTCATAATAAATTGGCCACCACAAGAAAATCCTATTTGTTTGAACTTGCTACTAACTCTCTCAGTAATATTAATTAGAGATACCTTGTTGGAAATAGAATTAAGATCAAGGTGCTATTTCTTAATAAGCTTACCATTAGATTAAGGCTTAGCCTGCAATTTTGATGAGTTATCAGGTATTTGATGAGCATTTTGTAGGTCTTATTCGCCTCCTTATTGATCGACGCTGTGATCCAATTGAATATGAAATTTGAAAAATACATTTGAATGAAACCATTGAATACCAGGCAAAACAAAAACACATTATTTAATTCTGTGAAAATCAATTGGTGCAGGAGCAACAGGCTGAGAGGAATTGTAGTGTACATAAATCCGATGTAGTATTTTCCCCAGAACCTATTGAATTTTTGAATTTGATAGCATATAAAGTTGTGCTTGATCAATATTTTTACAATTGATTTCAACCCCGAGGAAGTTTTAATAGTATTGATTGATGAGTTAATTATCTTCAAATTGATTTCACAGTATTTTGAAACTGTGTAAGAGCAAATGATCATGTAGAATAATGGCTTGTTCAAATAAACATAATATGTCATGATAAAAACCCCGAGAACAGCATAGAGGTAATAACCCTTTGAAACCAAATTATTAAATGCTAATAATATAGCAAGGACAAAAGTCATCCAAACGAATAGTTTACGAAAATTCTCCATGATTTTGGACAGGATCAATATTCTTCTGATGAACTTGAACATCTCATTGTGGGAATCGGTAGATTTGTTTTTCGGTTTTTCATATTTTTTCAAAATAACAAATACTTTGAGCCAATAATAATCTGATGGATGACTGAAATTAAATAGGTAAGCGCAAACCAAACATAACAAACAGTCCAAGATTATTGATAAATAAAAGAATTGTGGTATTTCTCCTGGTAAATATATTACTAGGTCACTTGTATGCACTGGCACATTTTTATCATTATAATATATGAGAGCACATAATAAATAATAAAATATAACAACAATAAGTGATACGACATATAAGTACTTTCTATATAAAGTAAACTTTCTTGGTTCAATTAAAAGGCTTGCTCCATTATCATTGAGAATTTTTGAATCACTTATCAAATTATTATTATAGAGCTGGATCAAAATATCGGCCAAACACTTATTTTGGACTAGTTTATTGAAATAATCATCGAGAGAATAAAATGAAAAGTCAAACATTTTAAAAATTTCTTTACTTTAAAAGTACAAAAATGCTTTAGTCTATGTTGAAAGCATTAAATTTTTATGCTTGCATAATTGAAAATATTGATTAAATCTTATGCCACTGAATAAAACCAATAATAAGAAAATGTAATTATCATTTCCATTAGCAAGAATATTTTCTTTTGTTTTTAAAACCACTGAAAAAATAAATCTAAATAATGTGAGACTCAAACAAATATTAGTATATTTGGTAACAAATAAAATGGAAAATAAAAATTGATCCATTCGTGTGGTAACAAATGCGTAAACAAACTAGGAATTAAAAATAACTTGCCTTGACAAGCACAGTTTTGCATGGATTCTTATATCAAATAAACGCAATTTCATACTTAACATAATCTGAATGATCTTAAAATTTTGAGACTATTCGTGATTATATATAATTATTGTAATTTTACCTAGATCAATAAATGAGACTCATCATAAAAATCTCATATTTGGTCCATTCCTATCCTACCAGTATAGACTGGTCGGTATAGCTAGTTTCAAATATTTATAATTAATTATAAAAATCCTTAAGGTCCTAATAAATGGAGTGGTGTAAGGGAAGCTACTATGACAGCATATCAACTTATTGCTTAATCATTTTTAAATTGAATAATAATATTTTAACAAACCTAGTTTAGTTTTTTGAGCAACAAGTGACAATCAATTTTGAATTTGCTGTGCACTAGCGCAATCCCCTAAGTCCCCACCCGCCGTCCAATATTAGTAAAGAGACTGTATATGAATGTATATGAAATTGACTCGGTACCGACAAACCACCTATATTTGTTCTGACTATTAAATTTCAAGTATAAAAAATATTTTATTTTACTTATTTTTTGAACCAATGAATTTTTATACGTTTTATTCTTTCATAAGACTAATTAATATTCTTGGAAATTTCAATATCATTTTGAATAAAATGAGCCATGAAAGTAAAGTAATAATCTTGATAACTAAAGAGGAAAGTATTGCTCAAATATTAAACATTTATTTCATTAATTTTTTATATATAAATATATCGGTAATTTCAACGCTTTATATTATTTTGAAATTGTTGCAAGTTCAGTTAATGATAAATTGATAAGTTCTATTAGCTTGCTTGAGTCATTGTATTAAAAGGTGAAAACGATGCAGTCAACAGAAATACCAAGTAAAATCGAGCCAACTGAAGAAAACAAAACATTCTCGTTCATTTCAAGTTTGGAAGAATATCACAAGTTATACAATAAGTCAATTAAAAGCCCACAAGAATTTTGGTCACAAATCGCAGAACACTTCTATTGGAAAAGTCAACCAACAAATCACTTCTATTCATACAATTTTGATCCCAGCAAAGGACGGGTATTTAACGAATGGATGACCGGCGCCACCACTAATGTCTGCTACAATGTTTTGGACAGAAATGTTATCAATGGTTTTGGCGACTCTATTGCTTACTATTGGTTTGTGAACTTGGTGATTTTTTCAGATTTTAACGCATTTGTTTTATTAGGGAAAGTAATGATTCAAAGAGCAGACGACAGATAACATACAGTCAATTGCTTTCAGAGGTCTCTAAGTTTGCGAATGTTTTGCGCGCTTTGAACGTAGAAAAGGGGGAAAGTGTTGCCATTTATATGCCCGTAACCATTGAGTTTGTCGTAGCGATGTTAGCCTGTGCTAGGATTGGAGCCGTCCATATGGCTGTCGTATGACTTAATAATGAACTAGCTTATATAATTATATGTATTTTAATGCTATTATTCTGAAGTTTGCTGGCTTATCCTCCGAAGCTTTGGCGGATCGTATGCTGACCTCTGATTGCAATCTATTAATAACAGTTGACGGCGCCTACCGAGGCGATAGGTATTTAAATTTTAAAGAAATCTGTGCTGGAGCAATTGCCATTTGCAATGCAAAGTATACCGAATAGTTTTTCTTATTTTTAAATTAATTGATTATACTTAATTCAGAGACGACGACAAACCCATAATAAAGTGCCTTGTTAAAAAGCACTGCACAGACACACTTATCGGTGGTATTCGTGCTGAAAATGGTGAGCACTCATCGAATGAACTTTCGTGGGATGAGCTCATTATGAATGTGTCTGATACTACTGAACCAGTCTGGATGAACGCAGAGGACCGACTTTTCATTACGTGTTCTAGGTTTATTAGCAAAATTCATGCCTTAAAATAATAAATTTCATTATGTTTGAACTGAGATCTTGGTAGTTGTGGGAGCACATGATTTATAAATATGACAGTAATTTCTTACTTTTGATCACAACTCAGTTGACCACAAACTCTTGGTATAAGTGGCAGACAGTTTCACTAAACAACTGTTAGCTTTTTCATTATCTCTCTATCCTCGGACACTGGCCTCAAGTCTGAAAATGCAGTTCATATCATTTGCATTGGTATTGAAAAAGCTAACAGTTGTTTAGTGAAACTGTCTGCCACTTATATCAAGAGTTTGTGGTCAACTGAGTTGTGGTCAATAGTAAGAAATTATTGTCATAATTACAATAAATTTTATTTCCTAAGTGGGAGCACAGGTAAACCCAAATGCATTGTACACACCACGGCTGGCTTTTTATTATGGGCATATTTGGAATGTAAATACATACACAATTGTAAAGCAGGTGTTGTCCTCTTTTCCACTCCTGACTTGGCCTGGATTGTTGGCCATAACATCAGTGTTTATGGGGGTTTGGCAACCACCAGTACTGTTGTTTTAATAGAAGGATCGCCTGTCTATCCCAGTGAAAGGAGAATGTGGCAAATTGTCCAACGATATAAAGTAGAGTCATTAGTAACTGTCCCCACAGTTATACGGATACTTATGAGATATGGAAGCAGTAATGTGATCAAGTACAATACAGATTCCCTAAGATTCTTATCCAGTGGTGGGGAACCTATCAATCCGGAGGCTTGGTATTGGTTCTGGAATGTATTTGGACAACAAAAATGTTCATTCAGTCATATTTATGGACAAACGGAAGGGGTAGGCTTAATAATTGATTTTCACAGATAATTCAAATATATTGCCAGGGAGCAGCGATGATGACCAATTATCCAGGTGTGCCCATGAAACCTGCGTCATGTGGCCTCCCATTGCTTGGTATATCGCCAGCAATAGTTGACTTAGAAGGCAATGAATTAGAAGGAGAAGCGAGTGGTCATCTGGTGTTCAAACATCCATGGCCAGGTATTGCCCAAACTTATTTGGGTGATCATGACCGCTTTACGGCGGCATTTTTTAAAAAGTTTCCCGGCTATTTCTGGAGTGGAGATGGTAAATAATCATCAAGATTTTTTTCAAAAATAAAATGATTGATCAAGTAAATTTCAAAAGTTGGACGAAGAGATAAAGACGGCTACTATTGGATATCCAATAGAAATGATGACTTACGAAAATGTTCAGGTCATTTACTCTCGACCTTAGAAATAGAAAACATTATACTAGCACATACTGCTGTAGGAGAAGCGGTGGCAGTGTCCGCACCCGATCCTATCAAAGGGCAGTCAATTCATGTGTTTCTAGTTTTGAATGAAAATATTTCATTTGATAACAATTTAGAGACAAGCATTAAAAGCCTTGGTAATAATGAAATATGAAATTTATATTATTATTATATTTATATTTGAAATTTTATAGTGAGAACAAAGATCGGCAGTTTAGCGGTACCAGATCAATTTCACATAGTTAGCGCTTTGCCCAAAAATCATTCGAACAAGATAATGCGTCGAATACTTGAGAGTGTTTGCAACAATAGCAACGACTTTGGAGATACTTCCACGGTCAATGACCAGACTATACTCCAAGAGTTGTATAGCATTCGACACTGAATTCAATGAGTTATATACTGTTTAAAAATTAAAAAATTAGTTGGATTTTAAAAAATAAATGTTATTAGCATTGAGTGATGAAACTTAAATTGTCAAGAGCATATAATAATTTTTACAATAGCATCGTGCTCATTATTAAACAGTATAAAAAGAGATGTTTAAAATTTATTGCAGTTATCGTCTGTTCTGAACTTTATTGGACTAAAACTTTACAAATTATCTTAAAAAATATCCGAATTATAAATTTTATTCGTCTATTTCTGCAATAGTTTTAATAAAAAGAACAAGAATCAACTTCAAAGTCAAATAATTTATTCGGGTTTTCATTTCAATACTATATTAAATTGTTTACCAAATGAGTGTGAAGGGGTGGGCGGGT
>JAQGCS010000791.1:0-18212 GCA_034702105.1 Fuscozetes fuscipes
TCTCTCTCTCTCTCTCTCTCTCTCTCTCTCTCTCTCTCTCTTTCATTAAATATGAATAAAGTCCTTGGAATAGCTTTTAAAACCAAATACAAAACTCTTATAACATATTAGTTATAATAAGTGAACGCAAGAAATACTAAAACATATGATTAAAAAAAGGCAGCGAATAAATTAGTGATATATTTGAATATAAAGAAAATTAATTATTGATTTGAGTAAGGTCATATGTGCACATACCTGACTACTCTATAAACAACAGCCTTAACGGCTCTTAGTTTTGGTTGTTCACTCTGAACTTTCTTCTGATCCACAGCTGAAGAATTTGTAATAAACTCTTTTTTGATAGAATTAGGCTTTGAATCGATTTGTTGATTGACTTGCTGTTTACTGCAGTCACAAGTCTTTATATAGATGTTCCGGGTATCTGAACACTGAGCACAATGAGTGTTGGCCATAATAACGGTGCTTTTTATAACAGACTATTTTTCAATCGCACACACAGTACAGCTCTGATGTGTCGCTCGCTTTTACAGTTGGAGTTCGCTATAACTCTATTCACTGCATTCACTGTTTGTGTAAAAGACGTCGAACCAGTTCCCCGATCATATCCATTGGACGGATGGTTCAGTAGCCTACTTCGACTGTACTGACACACATTACACGTGAACATTGCATATCCACCATTGCATTGCCGCACACAACAACCAGACCTCACTGCTGAAACATATACATTGCCAGCTCTCCTGATGCCCAAGGTAGTCACTTAAGGATAACCTATGTAGCCTTATAGCCAATACTTATGTTTATGGCTCTAGGTTAAGCAAATAAACTTGGTAGAAATTAAACATTCAAATGTGAGGATTTTGCATAATAATTGGTGTGGTTTTCCTTTTGAAATCAAATTAATAAAAACATTCAATTTTTTAAAAGACAGTGTTTATGACCAAGAAAAAAATATTCGTTGAATTTGTGTGCAAATATATTGTGTGTCCTTGTTGAATGAATATTATTGAACTGAGAGCCTGACTATAGCATTGAATGAGCAAAAAAGTGATTCTATGCCTATGTTTAAACATTTCTATTTTTCATTTAATTTTCGTGTTTTGAGTGAAGTATAGGTTTTTCTACTAAAATAAAAACAACATTTAATACTCAATTAGAGTTCTTTGAACCGCCTCTTAATAAGAGGTATATATTTGTTGTCTTTTTTAACAGAACGCAAAAAATAGTTTAGTGCCAATCCATCGACAATACCTGTGCCCAACCATTTAAACGGTTGAGATCGTACCGACAACTCCTTAATAGATAGCTCTAACCCTTAATTAAGGCATTGGTTTGAAAACATTATTATAAAACATTAGTGAACAGCAGTTCTTCAGAACTGTAAGGAATTCATCATTTCTTCCGACAGTAAATGGAAATTAAACCACTTATTAATGAAAGGTTCATGTGAAGCCCATGATGAAAATTCAAACACAATCATTCGGGCAAAAGGTTTGTGTGCCTCGAATATAATGGACAGAATAAAATATGTCAGATTCATCATTATTTTCTCCGCACATCAAACATTTCATAAATAGTCATTGTTTTACTCATAAACCTATTGAATGAATGCAATGTAGAGAAAATATTTTCAAATAAAAAAGACCTTAATATAAACAAACAACTTTTTCAAAGCGAAACATTTGTGCCCAAAAAAGTTTTTGTTGTCTTTGATCCCAACTCTTCTATTATATTACATTTGAAGCCTTGGATACACTTAAGTAAATAACAATAAATATCAAGCATTTTCTGAACTATTCCGAGACACAAATGTAGAGCTCTTTCCAGATGTAAACCTACGATAACCTTTTGCTGAGTTCTCAATCATTTGTTTCATTTTAATGACATTGTTTAGTGTTTATTCAAAGCATATCTATTATTCTCTCATTATGTTAGTCTTTTCATGAAAACAATTATCGAAAGCCTTTTACTAAATAAATGAACAATAATTACCAAGAATTAGTATACCCCTCAAAAGTTAATACTATTAATAAATGATCATGATAAGACTATTTGAGAGTAAAAATAACATTCGTAACGATGATATGCGTTGAATGAGATGATAGAGGTTTGTGTCCTCTTTATTTCATTAACAATTTATGTTAATTATCACCCTTATCGATCAACTCGTATATCAGGGACTGTTATCTTTTCAAAATACAAGACTTCCTTCGATTTAAATTTGATTTTGAATTTGGTTCTCAACAAATGTTAGGCGAAAATCATTTAATATAATGTCAAAAACATCTCACAAGAGATTAATTGCAGTCTTAGTTCACTCGTTATTATTATACAGTTATGTAGTTATTAACACTTGAGTTGATTTTCATGAATGAATAAAAAATGCAGAAGTCTTTCAAAACATATCAAGTGTTGCGAACAAAATCATAAATCTTTGCTAACTTTCAAAAATATCTAAATATATGTCATAATTGAAAACGAATACCAAGGAGAATAAAAATAAACAAAACTTTTTATGTTTCGATGATTTATTCAGTTGTGAAAAGAAAATCGATTAAACAAAACAGTTTCTGTTTTATTAATACCTCTTTGTGTTAACATTAGTTAAAAAAACAAAAGTCGAGTAAAAATAGAGACGAAAATTGATTTCTCAATTCCCCAACTAATTGTTAATCGCAGAGTATTTGCGCAGAATATTAAATGGTATGTCTTAAGGAAGTCTATACAACCATTTATTGTTTTTCTGGTCTTTCAATAGTAACCAAAACACTCGTTAAAAGTTTAATTATATACAAATAATTCCGAATCGATTTAAAAATAAAAGTCAACACTTATTTTAACTCAAAATTCTTTACTCCAAACATAAAGTTATATCAAAAATGAAATATTAGTACAAATTATTTTGTTTGACTCCAAAACACAAAACAATTAAAAATAAATATAAACTTAAATAAAGTTCTAAACAAACAAAACCAACGAAAGAGAATACAATTAATTTTATTTTTAAAAGTTACTCGAAATAACTCTCTGTTTGTTTGATTGAATCAGAAGATGAGAGGGAGAGGGAGGGAGAGGCAGATTTCCACTACGATTATCATAAAAGCAAAATTATTGCCACTTTTGCTAGCTAATTATTTTCATATTTAGTTATCTATTGTATTATATTTTTCAAATCTGTCTTAGAGTTAGTCCTTACAATTAGTCGACTGTTTAACAATCGCCAGGCGCTGGACTACTGCCCAAAATAGACACCGCAGACCATATATAGGTCGGCCAATCGGATAAAAGACTGTTTTGAGTCATTTCAAGTCATCACCACTTGTTTTAGATCTTGTCCTCAATTCAATCACTTTATGCGATAATCTGAGGAAAAAATTGAAATCTAATGTCAATCAAAACATGAGTTCATTAGGAATTTCAAAACATCAGAAATGAATAAAAGCAGAGCTAATAAACTGCGATTCACTCCTAATTACGACAATTTTAAACCAAAAATAAAAATTAATGAGTTATTAATCCATTGAAAGCAAAGTTTAAAATATTTTTTCATTTATATTATTATTTTTGCCACTAATCGGTTCCATAACAAGTTTGTTGACTATTGAAAAGTTCGACTTCAATGACTCCTATCTAAATCGGGATTCACTACAAACTGATCCTTGACACCAACAACATTTTAGATAAACTACTTTCACAATTTGGCCAAAAATATGTTAAACACGTTTGAGATCAATAGAGATAACAATTCAATTCACTCAATGATCGATCATTTTTTACTGGACTTTCTTTCATTGATTTGTTTCATTGAATTGATTTGAAGATAGTTCTGACAAAAAGCCAATAAAGCGGTTGAATGACCGCAACATTGCTATCAATAGAATTGAAAGAATTTTATTATGAATTTCCTATAAATTCTTTGTTTGAAAAATATTACTTCAAAATAATTATTGCAAATAACAAAACTTTGGATCAAAAACTCATTTTTCACAAAAAGGGTGTTTTTATATCTGATAAGGAATACCGAGAAGATAGTTATTAATGCCTTCGTTCAATCAGAGTCAGCATGATAATGTGTATTTTTATAGAGCAACGTGCGATTTTAATTCTGGTCAATAGGTCTTGATTCTGACCCTTGTTACAGGTTCTGCCCAATATTTACTAGTTTCTGAAGTTTATGGAATTTCAAAAGTGTGGCAAACCCTGAATTATACCCAAAAACAATTCGTTATTTTAGTTATTTAATGGAAAAAAAGAAATTCTCACTAAAATATAAATACAGGGTTTGTTTGTTGGAGTTTATGGTAGATATTAGGCACCAAAGACTGGCTGACACTTACCAACAATTTTATAGTTAAGACGAATAAATTTTTTTGGAATGTTTTTCTCGTAAAGAGTGAAACATTGATTTATTGTAGTAAAGCCACAGACCGTACCTCAAAAACTGTATAATAATGAGTAAAATAGAGTTCCATAAAAAAAAATTCGTAAATAATTTCCTGTTTTGAATAAAATAAATGCCGTTTTATCACAAAAAGGCAATTCATATACAGATATAGTTCCTTAAGACAGGTATCCTCTCAAGAGATTAGTATCTCTCTATATCTCTCCCTCGCACTCATTGAATAAATCTTTTTTTAAGATTTTTATTTAATCTTTTCTATTATTATATAAAAGACTGGAATAACGAATAAATGGAGTAATGAATGCAATGAATGAACAAAACTGTGTTTCGATAGAGAAATAAAATAAATAAACCATTTATTTATTTTAAAGTTAATGATTGCATTCGAGTTGATAATAATTTGTTCCTCAAATTTAGTGAACATCTAATCATTTTTTGGTCAAACAATTGCTTCAACTTTTGCTTTAATGGCTTTTAGATAACAAAGTAAATGATTTTTGGCTGAAATCCGTTTAAATAACTTTTTTCTCTTTTATTCTGATTCACGAATCGAAAGGTTTAGGAATAGAAAGTTTTTGAAAAAATGAAAAAAGGACTGAATTTTGTGATGTGTCCTCATTCTGTGCTTTGTTAGGGGCAAATAAATCTTCGGTTTCTAAGTTTGTTGAAAGCATGCTCAGGATCTTATCTTTTATTAGCTTAAACTTTAGACATTTAGATCCAGGAGTTAGGTCATCCGAATCGCTTTAATTAGGAGGCTACAATCATAATTCAAAGAGGCAAATTTTACAAAATAGTCAGAAGCTCGAGGGCAGAGATCTTTCGCACATCCTTTGAATTGGAGAGCTTTTGGATGGAATCTAAAACTGGTTATGAATTCATTTCAATTCCAAACAAAACTTAATTATTGTAATCAAAGAATAGAATCTAATTCTTAGTACTGACAGACATTTGAGCTCTTATTTCACTCAATATATAAAATGTTATTTAAATTAGAAATTAATTCAAATTAATTTGAATTTTAATTATGTTTTTCAATGTTGTTCTCAGAGTATAAAAGCTTTTGATATAAATTAATATCGGGTTTATTGCTATTAAATGACCAAACAATTAGATCATATGAGATCAAAAGGATAAGACCTTGAGCTTGAGGTTTGTGTTGGCCTCTGTTGTGCTCCTATTATTGCGCAAGCTAATTATGGTTTTGTCAAATTCTGATTGCCTGGATTAGCTTCTGTGACCTGAGACAGTTCACCAGTTTATAATTTGCAATATTCACAATTAAGCAGATTATTTTCAGATTGCCAGAAGAGTTTTCCCTATCGATAACAAATGTCTGTCCATTTTTCATGTTCCAAACACTGACCAAACTCTTAAATGTTGTCATAAATGATGATTAATGAGATTATTCGTTAGTAATCAGTAAAAAAATTAATTAATTTCATGAAATTTAATTTATTTGATAACCGGTTCACTCAATAGTTGTCTTTTATTTGAGAGAAAATATTTAATTTCACTATTAATCTGATGGAAAATCAACTTATTTTTGGGAGAATTCTATTTTTGAATTAATGGGATGTGAAAGAAACAAATTTAAATAAACAGTGTTGAAAATATATCTATAATTTAGTTATCGGTCGACAGTCAGTCAGTACCTGAGCTCTGTTTCAATTATCGGTTATTTTGTGGCAAAGAGTAATCAGAGTAGTAATCAATTTAACCCAAATTCAATTTTTAGCCCAACTATTAATTTGTTGCCATTCTGTATGATAGCCAGGGATTCGCTGCTCACAGAATCAAAAGAAAACAAATATTAATAGAGACTGAATGGGACAAAGAGGAAGTGTTGGTCTAATTGAGTAATAGATCTAATTTTTCTATACAATAGTGCACTGATTGTGAGATTTATGTCTAAAACACTGATAACTGACAATAGATTTTCGTTAAATAAAAGAATTTAATGACAGTCGACCCAAATCTGAGTCCAAACAATTTAACAGCGAATGCACTCAACTCTTGCCATAAGTTTATATAAATTCAACACTTAATTCACTCAAAAACAACAATTCATATAATTTTTAGTTATGATTACTGCCAACTAATTGATATCATTCTCTGTGTGTTGGGCTGTCTATCATTCTTTGCACAGCATATGTATCTCAAGAGTACAAAAAAAATAAATAAATGAAAGCCTTATATTCAAAGTAATATTTAATTCCAATCATTTCAAAAGAAATGAATTAAATTGTTGTAAATTACAAACTTATTCTCATTGAAAATCATAGATCACTTTTCTTCTAAGAGGTCACCAATTATTTCAAAATAATTTGCCCATATTTTAGACACAAATGGATTCTTTAATTCTTTGGTTACAAATGAAAAACCGATTCGTGATTGAATTCAGATTCAATTAAATGATATTTGAATATAAGAATTGTTTAATCAAAACACACAATACTTTTCAAATGTGAAGAGTTTTGCCTTAAAAAGATTTTTCGCCTAAAACTTCACTGATATGTGCATTGAGTTCGTGAGGACACGATTTCGCTTCAAATAATACAATTGTTTCTTAAATTGTAAGCCAATTGTCTTCAGAGGTGTATATTTCGAAAGTATTTTTCTCTTGTCTTATATCGAAACAAACGAAAGAGAATATTGACTCGAATGCAACAAAACTATTCATCACTTTTAGGGCAGTGTTTATTAAAAATGAGTTAACAACAGGTTATTATTTCTTATTATAATTACCGATCAATTCTTTAACTAATGAATTGTTATGCAAATTGTATGAAAAAGTGAATAATTGTAATGAATTTCAATTCAAAAATATATTTAGAATTATGTTTAATATCAGTTCAATCAATCAAAACTAGTTCTTATATATTATGAATATTTTCATCGATAATAAACAGTTATTTCCTGTAAATGAAATATTTATCGAAAACACCTAAAGAATGAAATTTCAATTAAACTCAAATTCAAATCAGATTTTTTTCAAACAAAAAAAATGCAAATTTCTTTCTCTTAACTTTGTTTTGAAACGCATCGATAATCGACAAAATAATGAATTAATACATTAGAAAAGTGCTTTACTCACATTATTTACTCAAAATGAAGTTGTATTATGTGCCAAACCATTACAAAATCACTTTCAATATTCAATTACTGTTTTTGTTATTTGTTAGCCCTTTGATGATTGCAAATGATTAAAGGCATGAATGTCTAATTTCTTTGGTAATATTATCAAACACATCTATTCAATACCTAATGGATGTGTTGTGAGGCCATATTCATTGATTGAAATGGTTCACAGTTATTGACTGAGAAATTTCATAGTCACTCAAATAATTTACAATTTATGGCTTATATTATGCATGAAATGTGAGAAAATTTCACTGATTTATGACTTGAAATGAAAATTATTTGTTAAATAAGAAGTGAAAATTAATTCATAATTATTCACGACTTTTCTCTACCCCTTTGATCCATTTGACTCATTTACATATATTTCCTAACACTATTTGCTGGACATTAGGATCAACGAGGAAACCCTTATTCATTCATTTCCGACATTTTAATATTCAAACGTTTAAAACATTTAAATATCAATTAAATTCTCATTCATTGAGAAACAAAACTTTATTTGTTTTTAATAATATTTGTAATGAAGAAACACACTTTGAAAAATTGCCAAATTATCTAGAAACTTAATTGATATAAATAACTAAAAGCTAATTAAATAAGATTATTTAATATCAAAATATCAAAGCTCAAATAACGTGCTATTAATAAGAGCTGAGAGAAACAAAGTTGTGTTAAGATCTTTAACATCGTATCGTAAATAATGGATCTAATTATTAATAAACTGTTTTTTGTTTGTCTCTCATTATATTCTAAACCAGTTATCAAAAGCTTTCTTAAGAAGAAAACTAATTAAAACTATAATTACTCTGAATTAGAAGATAATTGTTTTACGAAATTCCAACAAAACTGTCTCTCTTTGGCAGAGATTCAAACGGGTTGGACATTAATTAAGGCCTCACTTAATGTTTTGTAATTATTTCGATCATTGATTAGAAAAAATAATCTCAAAATAAGCTCTTATTTTGGGTTTTGTTTTGAAGAATGGTTTGAATTAAAGTAAAATAAGAAACTTTAGTCGCATTTCGTGATTCAAACCGTATTTTTTCGATTAGAATATAATAGTGTTTTTTGTAAATCATAAATCAGTTACAGAATTACAGTTCAAGTGTCGAGAGTGAGCTCTCATGAGATGAGAACAGCATATCATTTGTGTTCTGCAAATGTATTTTCTTGATTTTTCAGCTCCAATATGGGAGCAAATTATTTTTTATTTTTTAAAATTCAGGGATGTCCAAGTTGTTATAAACTTATAATTTAATAAATAATTTCAGTCTGACAAGCATTTGAGAGGTTGCTCAGGGTGTATCTTCAAAAGCAAGTGCCTTGCGCATCACTGACTTTACGTCAATTTATTTACCATTTATATAAGTTTGCAATTCTGTTAAATAAGATTTTGAGATTAATTTTCTTTCTTTCAGATAAATCTCATAAAATATATTTTTGCATAAATCAAAAGCAGACGAATAAAGAAGTGATAAAAATAGAAGATATTCTTGGAATCAAAAGTTATATTCATCGCTTATTTATCGTTTTTCAATACATAAATCATTTCAATTCAGAATTCATTAGAAACAGATTAGAGGCCAACGAAAACACAATGGAGACAATCGAGTGAATTGTCCTCAATTGAGACTAACATAGATTCAAAATCTAATAATATTTAAGAAACATTGATTCCTAAACAGCAGAAACTCAAAATGTAATCCAAATCGTGTCGATACCCAGGGTATTATATATATTCATATTACTCATTATTATAAATCATCTCTTTAGAAATGACTTTATTGTGTCATCGATTATATCAATTTTCAAATTAATAGCAAATCATTCATTTATTCTCTCTCTCTCTCTCTCTCTCTCTCTCTCTCTCTCTCTCTCTCTCTCTCCCAAAGTCAGATTTTTTTAAACCATTCAACAATAGATTCAAAAAAGTTTTACTTCAATAGAATGGAAGTCATTGTAAAAATTTGTCAATTGTTGGACTCATGTAATACAATAATAGCTGTCAAAGGGTCAACTCTGATATCCAAGTTGTGAGCAGCCTATCCTCCCTGTCCACCCCTAGTTTTATTAACCAAATTATAAACGCCTGAATGAACCCTTTCTTTGAGGTCTAAAAAATCAAAAATAATTATTCAATTAGTGAATGACATAAGTATTAAATGATATAATTGTGTTTCAATGAACTTGAATTGCATTCAAATAGTGTTTCAAATGGTTTTGAAATTACTGTTGAAAATACCTTCAAATGAGTCAAACATAACATGATTTTCACACTTCAGAACAATTCAACTCAAAAGATAAAAGTTTAGAATAAATAATACAAAAGAGCTTTCATTTGTACGAAACAGTTATTCAATATTTCTCTCTGATAACTAATAAAACGCTTTGAGTGACATTTGATTGCAAATAATTAACCAAAAAGGAAACAGAAGTAAGAAAATTAATCAATGATTACAAAGAAAAAATAATAAAATAAACTGGCAATTTGTATTTTAATTTTATGTTCTGATGAATTTTCTTATCATTTCTTGAGTAATATTAAATGAATTTCCCATAGTTTTTGTTTGTATTCTGAGTTTTCTAAATCTAAAACTGTTTGGCATATAATCTAAATTTGGTTACAAAATAAAGTGTATTAATAAATGCTTTCTTAATAACAATACAACGAATTGGATCGTTATGATTATGATTACTATTATAGGAAAGCCTGCTTTTAATGGCTTAACACAGGAGAGTAAAAAACTTTTTTAAGGTCTTAATAGTTTTGGTTTGATTTTTGCCAATAGATTTGGTTTTATTGTATGGAAAATATTTTTGATTTTTACATTTCGTGTAAAAAAATTCTAAAACTTTTTGTTATAGTTTTTGAAAATGGATTTTATTATCAAAACAACTAAAAAGAAAATCATTTCTAAATTATTGAAGTCATTCATCAAAAGCTTTTATTTTTCAATTCAAATGTTTTTAGAAAAAGCTTATAATTTAGAGTCAAATAAATAAAGGTTTGAAATGAATGGTAAGACTCAGCGGTGTATTTGAGTTATAGCTATAATTAACTCCAAATTAAATTCTTATTACAAATTCAAATCGAATAATACTCAAAAAATAATAGAAATGTTGTCAGTTAACAGATTGGCTCATATTTTGTGTTTGCATTTGAGCATGGATCATCAATAGGGTTTTAAAAAGTGTAAATTACAAATTCTGTTTGATATTAAAGTTGTTATTTAAATGGATGAGTAAGTAAATCATTTCCTTCTGACGTTCTCTAGTTTTTCCAAGAAGAGACAAATATTGAGTTCCTTGAGTGACGAACCTTGAACAGTCTTTGTTTATTGCAATTGAGTTGAATTTCTGCCAATTTTTAATCGGAATAAGTTTGAAAAAAATTATTGAAAATTCTTAATATTTGAGAGAAATTTAGATCAAAATTTGTGTTATAATTATCGTCAGAATTGGGTGAAAGAATAGTGAGTAGTATTTAGAGGTCACAACAATTAAAGTTATCTTTTTATGTCTTAAAACATATAAATTTATTCATTTTTGTTGGTTTTCGAGTCGTGTCTTGAATTCAATATTGCATTTCTCAAAAAATTATGAATTTTTGTGAATATTTATTTTAAGCCATTATATGAATCGAAATAAGAAGAGGCGGAACACAAATATAATCCAGTTTAGCTTCACATTCAATCACTCATCATTTGAAAGATGACCAAGATAACGCTCAATTAATCGAATGAAACGCTATATTATTATAATTTCTATATTCAAGCGATTCATATGAATAATAATCGAATTGGAATACCACCCAATTGGCGACCCCTGCAATTCAGTGCTTTGTTGACGATTCAAAAATAAGCCCAAGAATTAGCTCATAAACTATTCATAACATTATTAACATTTAATTTGAAAATAGGATCAGTTATTCCAATTGTATACCCGTTGCAAACGTAAGGCATATATTGTTTTTTGGGTAAATCTGATCACAAATTGATAGAAAGGCGGAAAGTTTTTGCATTTAAATAGAATAAACTGATTACTGGAGTCAAAGCTCAACCAGAGATCAAACGTGAGATCTGTGGAGAAATAATTTCCATCATTAAATCGAGTGCAAAAAGTGTTCCATGTGAATTATGAGCAAAATTAGGGCTGAAAAAGACGTTTCACACGATTTATAGCATTAGAGAACATTTGAAACGAACTCTTTTTATACTATATTTTCGTTTGGAATTAAAAATATATTTATATATCTCTTCCGAAAAGATAAATAAAATGATTATAATTTATTCACATATGAATTGAATTAGTTCTCCAAAAACAAAGAACAGAAACAAATTTTTGCTAATATTTAGATCAGAGCCAAGAGTATTGTGTGAATAGATTTGTATTATTTAAATGTTTTAATCCTGTTCTTAAAAATTGCATAAAAGAAATGTTTCATTCATTTAATGTTTAGCCGAAACTAAATTTGAATTATTAGGGTTTCAATCGTTTGAATATCAACTAAATTAGTTTCAAAGGAATTCCCAAAAACTTATATACTATAAAAACTTACACATAGAATGTGCTCGACTTTTGTAAGCCCTTAGCCCTAAACTCAAACAATTATTTCAAGTTCGAGGCGTTGTTTGCCATTTGCTTGAATGCAGTCATTCATCAAATTATAAATTATTATTATTTGACACTATTTTTATTTATTATTTTTTCTTTCATTATATCTGTCATTATTTATGAGTCAATTGTAAGCTTAGAAAGTTTTAAACCAACATTTGAACTTGAATTTCAAATATGTTTAATAGCTTTCGGGGTAAAAATTCAAACTACAAATCGACTCTCTATTCCGATAACACAATCATTCGAGTGATTTATATTATATTTATAATACATTCATACAAAGCCTCGAAATATCAATAAATTATTTAATAAAATGGCCTTTAAGTCAATTAGTTTAAAGTTGTGTATTAATCGATAATGTTTTCTAGATTTTTATCGATATGTTTGATTTATTATTTAAAACTTTAACATGCATATGAGCATGCTTATGTATATGTACAGTAAATTGACAGTTCTTGAATGTGTTGGCCCGTTAGCTCAGTTGGTTAGAGCGCCGTGCTAATAACGCGGAAGTCGTGGGTTCGATCCCCCCACGGGCCACTATTTTTTCCCTTGTAAATTCAGTATTTCTAACTTTTCATGTAACCTAATCGGTGTTTAAAGTTGGGCTATAAAAAATATAGCTTGTTATTTATTCATGACAGCTCTTAACTTTATAATTTTGTTAGATATGAATTCACAATCGATATGACACAGCATAAACTGATATTCAGGGTCAGGTTAATGTCGTTCAATTTTAATCTTTCATTATTAGGCAAAACTTTTTCATTCAATTCATTCAAAATGTTTTAGAATAGTGGCAAACTGCCCAAGTATGAATAATTTGTACCAAGAATATGTTGGATGTCTACCCATTGAGCTCACAATTAAATTATAATTCAATTTTATTTTTGGCAATAAATCGTTGGCTTCTGTTCAGTGTTTTATTTTTAAAATTAAGTAATATTGACTATAATTTGCATTAATATAATTTTACGCCATTCTCTTAATTTGTGTTATTCAGAAAAAGTCATGTCTTGGCCATTAAGAAGTGTTGTTTCAGGCTACATGTTTTTCGTATGTAATTATTGATCTATTATATTTTATATTTGATATTTTAATAATAATTTTGATATTTTTTATTTTTAAAGATATTATTTTACGCAAACAATTAATGAGTAAATCTTTAAATAAGTTTCTAAAAAAACATTCAAACAAAAGCACAATATTGTAATGATTTGCACGAAAACCATACTCATATCAAAACCAAAAGCATCTTGCAATCAATGGATACATTTCCTCAATTATTTGCATTAATTATTTTAAAATTAAAGCCATTTAAAGAGTTTTGAAAAATAAAACTCAATTCAAAAGAAGAAAAAGATTTGCTCTTAAATACAAAGTAATTGAAACTCTCCTCAAATCGAGAATCAAAGCCAAGTATAGCCAAAATTAGAAACTGATTATAGGTTCTGACGAATAAAAGAAATATTTGAACTTTTTTATCGAAATTTATATCAGAATCAATTAAACAATCAAAACAAGTGTTGGTTTAATGTATTTCTTGAGTGCAATTCTGATTCAATTCAGAGATTGGTTTCGAAATTTGAATGAAAAGTAGAATTAGAGCTCAGATTTGAATTCAATCGACAATTAATTGAATACTTTTTTTGTGTCAAATTAAATGATAGGTTAGTCGCGAATCTGTTTTATTTAATCGCATTTTTCTCTCAATTATTATTAGGAAAGCGATAACTAATTCAATATTTATTAACTTATTCACTGATTATTAATGTCATTGAATTCCAGTTCAGCTGAGCCTTTCTTGTCATTTTAATCCAGTTCATTTACAATATCAGTGAGAGAAAGGTTTAAAATCCCACGAAATTTAGTTTAATTTAATCAGAATCGACAGAAAATAATTAATTTCTTATCAATAAATTCATTCAATCAATTGAAAGTTTACGCGAAAAACAAAAAAATACTTTTTATGTGAGACTTTCTCAACACTTTTCAAATGAAAATTCGAAATAAAAATTTATTCATTGATTAAAAAAATGGCAAACATTTCCTGAAATCAACGATCAATTCAATAGACTTTACAACTTTGAGGAAGTTTTTGTTTTTACCACGAATTTCATCGAACTCTAACGTTTCAATGAACTGATTCGAATAAGTAATTAACTTGGTAAAAAATTAATTCAGTGCTAATATTATTATTATTTAGCGATAAACATGCAATACTCTTATCATAAGTTAAAAAGTTATTAATAAAATTCATGAATAAAAGAAGAGATGATTCGCTAAATTGCAAACATTCCATTAGTTTTAAAATAATCCTGCAATTGATACAAATATTCAATATTTTAAGCCTTTCTGTGAATAACGAATTTATTTTTAGGTTTTTGGGATTAAATCCTTTTGCAAACTAATCGACGCCAAAAAAATGAGTATAAAAATCGATTTCTGTCAGTATTTGCTTTGAGGTCAAGTTTGATTTTCCCTGACCATTTATTTATCGAATAATATCCCGAATTATAATATGAATGCATATATTTTTAACTTTTTTCGGCCAATTCTTTGTCTTTTTGTGAAAAAATATAAATTTGGTTCAAATAAATAGGTTTCGATTGTAAGTAAAACACACGACAAACCAGTTTTGTCACAATTCGAGTAAACTTTCGAAAACATTTCACTCAATAACAAAATTTTTCTAAAAAAGCCTTTCAGTAAGTTTTGACAAATAGTTGTGCGACCACTTCGTAATCAAACATTTGGATCACTTCCACTCGAGTATCACTGCCTGTGCTCATAATTTTAGGCATTTGCCATTTCAAACATCATTCGAAATTCATTTCACATCGATCTTAAATTTCACTCCTATCAGATTCATTCGGATAAAAATATACTCAACTAATCCAATGGAATTTTCATGGATTAATTAGTCGTGCATATTTTGAGGAATTCGAGATAACAAGATTCTTTTTTAAGAAAATTAATAACTCAGTAAAGTTCATGATTGGATAAGTTTGAAAGCATTTATTATGTTTTTCATGATATTACTCATTGGATTTGTTGATCAGAATTTTAGTTAACAAAGAGTCGATTTGTTAAAAGTTGAATCAAAACAGTGGTTCTTCTGTTCAATCGGTGTTCAAAACTAGAACCCAACGAATATATGGTTCACTCAAAGAATTAATTAAAAGTAATTTTTATTCACAACAAGACTTCATTGAAAAATAATTGAAAATTAATTCTTTTATTTCGATTTTCGTACAATTCGTGAAAAAATGAATTCTATGTTTGAAACGGGAATAACGAGTTAAACAATTTTAACTTAATTTAGTTTTTTTCATTAGAGGTGTGTTTAGAATAGTTGAGAATGTGTTGTGCCGTTTGCTATAAAGTTATTTCGCGCTCCAACTCCTAAATAGTATGCAATTCAACACCAATTCTGTAATTAAAGCTAAAAACGAATGATTTTGGTCTCAAATAAAAGCTCTGAATATAATAGTCATCAGCAGAGAAAATGAGCTCAAATTGCATTATAATCACTACTTTAGCCGAACAGTCACTCAAATTGTAATCCAGTTTTTGTGTATTTAAACGACAAAATTCAAAGAATTTCAATAATTTCCTAAATTATATTTTGATAGTAGTATTCATACAAACACTAAATCATAGATTAAAACAATTATTTCAATCGATTGATTTGATCAATAGATGATTCAAATGACTCAATTGCCAAGCAATTGAACTCAAAGAAAAAGCAGCCGAATTATTCTTAACCACAATCTTTTCAGAATCAAATTAAGAAAATTTTATAAAAACTGCTGAAATGTATGAAATAATGAATTTTTCTTCGGAATCGATACATAAAATCAACAATAATTGAACTCAATTTGGAGATTCGGTAAACATAAAACATATCTTAATAGTTGTGTTATTAAAATGCTTTAATTCACATAAAACTCTCATTTTAAACAAAATGTACTAAAAATCGATGAATTAAATAATATATTCGTGCAGTAAATGAAAGAACATTTCATTTTTTGTCTGATTTATTAAATCTAATGACTATTTCTTTTGCACAACTGCTGTATTGATGGGAACTTTTGCAAAAAACATAAGACATAATGACATTGAAAATAGCTTTTAAGTCATCATTAGTTTTAAATTCTTTAATAAAATACAAATAAAATTTCATTAAATTCGTAGATATTTTTACTTTTCTTCATTGAAAAGGAATTCTCAAGAATTCAAATGAGAATTAACTCAAAAGTTCTAATCATTAAATGACGTGAAGAGAAACTAATGTTAGGGAATAATAGTCGACAAAATCGATTCATTCCTAAATATTGATATTAATATTTCATATGTGCTGTGCGTAAGTAATATCCGTTCGCTTAAAGAGCTTAACTCATTCTATACTTTTAGATAAGTTTGAAAGTAACCCAAACTTTACTTTTGATTAGATTTGCAATAATTAAAATATTCATAGAATATAAGAAAGCAATGAAACCAAGGAATGCATAAATAGGCGCCAAAAATAAAAGTTAGGTTTTAATGCTTTGAACATAAATTCAGTTTTATTTGAAACCAATTATTATTATTATTAATATTTAAATAATTGTTAACAAAATGTAATCACTTTTCTAATGACTTAAAAAATAGTATTTTTCTGTTTAAACAAAAATTCATTTTTTGGAAAAATAAGAATTATGTGAAGAATAGAAACGAATAAATAAAATGTGAGAAAAGAAAAGGAAGTGTTTGTAGTGTCTGTCCAGAGGACAGCTATTTAGTGAATTGTGACCATTTGCTGACCCGTCGGTTAACCATTTGGTTGTAGTTATGCCACGAGTTCTGCAAATTCTTCTTCGACTCAAAACAATTAGACTCAAAATTTTCATCGACTTCTTCGGTTGACATTCTTTGCTTCTTCGCGTCCGATATATCTGTTGACATAAAAATATTCAGTTATATCGAAAACTTAACATAAGTTTAAAATTTTGATTTGATTTTCAAATTAATTAAATCTAATGAAAAACTTAAGCAAAAAGTGAGACAAAGAAAAGAAATGACAAAATTTGTTCCGACCATCACTTGATTCACAATTGTCTTCTTTGGCCAAAATCATGTCCAATATCTCCGAGTCATCAATGTTTGCATTGAAATCGTTGGCAGCGATGAGCACACCTTCAATGGTCGGCTCCTCAAAGCGCTGTCTGTTAAGTGTCTGTACAGCGAGACGACAGTCTTTGGCCGAACCTCTGCCGAAGAATTGTTTGAATGACTGCTTATGATTACACATTTTGCACAACCATTTGGTCGCTTTCTTCGACTGCTGGACCTGATATGTCCGGCACTGACAGCACTGCAGGACTACGAATTCCTGTGCCATCACTACAACTGATCACTACATTAATTGAATTGAATGCAAATCTATCGAAATTAAGGCCGAAATTCAATGTATTTTATGAGATATGAGAAGAGTTTGGAAGCAATCAATCGTTTGTTTTACCGCACAATCGCTTTGCGCACAATCTTTGACTCAACGCAACCACAAAGCAATACAAATACAAAACAACGTTACTCTTTATCTCAAATGTATTTCCCTTTAATTGATTTTAAGCACAAAATTGAGTCTTAACTCATGCTATTTGTAATGTTGTTTATGTCGTCAGTTATTACTTATGTTTAGTTAAAAGCCATGCTTTCAAACAGTGTTTAAAAGGCTTTTCGTAAATAAATTGTTGTTTTGTTTTGAATTTGTTTACAAATCTATTGTGAAAATGCCATCAAAGAAGACACCGAAGAAGACACCAAAGAAAGAGTCGACACAAGTGTCTTTGAAGAAGGAACCGAAACAAACGTCTCCGAAGGAGGGACCGGCACATGTGTCCCCTAAGAAGGAGCCGAAACAAACGTCTCCGAAGGAAGGACCGGCACATGTGTCCCCTAAGAAAGAGCCGGAGAAAGTGTCTCCGAAGAAGGAACCGGCAGTTGAATCGGCATATGTTTCATATGAAAAAGTAAGGGAAGCGATAGAAGTGTTCAAAAAGTT
>JAQGCS010000792.1:0-18203 GCA_034702105.1 Fuscozetes fuscipes
CCCCAATAAAATTCTTTCTATAAAGAGCTTAAACTGTATCTCATTCAGCCGTTTCGCAGTTCGTGCGCTTTACTGTACATTTCATCAAAATTTTGCTGAAATTTTCATTTATACGAATTCTTATTAGAAGTGAATAAACTTATTTTTAATTTAATTGAAAATTATATTTATTGAGTCATTTGTAAGAAGTGTGTGAAGAGTATTGTTGTCAACAATTCAAATGTATTACAAAAATTAGCAAAACTTCAGAATATTTATGAACAAAATTGAGGTCAATTTTTTACAAACTTCATCAAAAAGATTTTTGTTTGAACTAACTTGATGGTATTTTAAATCAAATGTATTTTAAAACCAGGGATGGTTAGGGAGTGGGCTCTCTATAGTCGAAAATTTAGGCAAACCCCCTCCCTAGAATTTTTCAAAATGTAATATTACAGGTATAGGAGGTATAGGTTTAGGCAACACCCCTTACGCCGAGCGTAGCGATGTGGCAATTTTCTTACCTTTGTTTTTTCCTTTTTGTCTTTTTTGAAAAAAGCCTAAAATACGCTTATTTGCATCAAAAAATGATTTTTAACAACTTTTGGAAAAACTGCCCCCTAGAGCTTGGCCATCCTTGTTTAAACCCATTTTGCATTATTGGATTTTGTATTAACAAAATGACGATTTTTATATTCAACAGAAAAGATTTTAAAATTAATATTTGGTTTGCATTTTAGTTTGTAATTTACACTGAATACTTGAATAGTTGAAAAATATGCGCAATTTAACAGAAAGTCATTCAATTGATGAGTGATATCTTTTGCTGTATTAACCTTATTTATTTTCCATAATTTGATGCTTCTATTTGATAATGGTGGACTTAAAATTATTTATTAGTTGATAACTAGCTATGAGTTGAGTGAAACAATTTATGGATTATTTACTTTAAAAAAAGGAAACAGAATTTGTCTGTGGATTAGGCGATGAAATACTGATACTCTTTTGGCTCAAATAACTTTTACTTCGCGACAAACTTTTGTTGGACTTCTTTCTCACAGGTTTTGTATATTCGGAAACTCGAAGAGAAAATTTTAAATTTTCAACCAGTTCATGACAAAAACGACCCTGCTCGTTTATCAATAGATTAGCTCAAAAATTATAAAACATGTTAAAGGCATCAATACTTGTCTCTCTTTTAAAGTGTATTCGAATAACTCATAAAACGCCAAAATTGTTGCAAAAATAGAACCACCGATCAGAATGACAAACACCCCACCAACATTTTTAAGCCCTAATTCGAGTGGAGGTGAGCTCGGTTTGCTGAGACAGGCACCGCCGCCATATTTTTGTTTCCACCAGCGCTCTTTTAGTGTCCTCAGGACTCCAGTCTCTTGTAATTTAAGTATACCCTCAGAGAGAGGGGTTCGATATTTTGAGCCTTCAATTAGTGAAAAGTTAACAAACAATTAGAGATTATTTTAAACGTTTATAACCTTTTTTAGTGGCGATTCCATAACCTTTGTTGTCAAGAAGTCCTCCGACTTGTGTTAGATTACAAAATCTTTCTGTGATGTACTCAATGGTCGCGGACTCCATAAAGAAGGCATATTTTCCATTAGCCTCTTCAACAGCATCTCTTCCTTTAGAATTACTTGATTTAAAAACTTGTCGGTTGTTTTCCATGAATTCCGCCATTTTCTTATAGATCGGAATATTTGAGCTCTAAATTAATGAACGATAAAATCAATTCATTTGTAATAAAAAAAAGAGAAGAAAAATACTTTGAAGAATTTGTGAGTGGCTCCGTTCTCAACGCACCCATATTTGATTTTTTTCTGAGAGGCCAAAGCATTCACTGAATCGAAAGGTAGGGGCGCGTCCTCTACAGTTAGGAAAGCCGCCAAATTGGCCGTATATGACGACACGATTATAAGTGTGAAGAAGAACCAAACACCAGCGATTACTCGAGTAGACATTGCCCTTGCAAAATTTATTTAATTAAAATAAAATCTTCTTAAAAAAACTTACTTGGGTGCAATTTCAGAACCTTGCTGCATTATGGCTCCAACAGAAAACCATAAACTATTGACTGTGCAGTAGGCATTTTCAAGTTGGTCTTCGGTACGACAGGGAGTATTGTTGGTCCACTCATATGGTGTGAATCGGCCCACATACACCTGAATAAATCCAGCGGCCATTAAAACGCCCACCATCAAAATCCAAAGATTGTGAGAGAAGGGAAGCATAAATGACCACAACGACAATGTCTTCGTTGGCTTCTTATAAAGAATGGTAATACCGGTTGACATAAAAGGATAAGTAAAGTCGATTGCAGTCTCTCGATCCGCATTGATTGTGAGATCGGCTACAGCTATATCAGCCTCTCCTCTCATAACTTCTCCGACCATACCATTCCATTGCCCTGTCACTTTGTCTTTTCCGCCCCATTTCTTATCTTTTACCGGATTAATAATATATCGAAAATTAAGTTCTTTCGCCAATTCGTCGACTAAATCGATAACATATCCCTCATATCTATCATTTTCCGTCAATTTTAAAGAAGAGTTCTTCTCCATAAAGAATGGATCGTTAAATACTGAAGTAATTCTAATTAGGTCCTTTTCAAAAATGCCTGGCAAATAATGTTTTGTCCAATTTTCATATTTTTCAATTTTGACTGAACTCCATTTCCCAGACTATCAAATCAAATAACTTGAATAGTAAGCATATTGTAAGGTAATTTAGCTTACTATATCAAAACCATTTTCAGTGTGCGATAAAATATCTAGACTTATATCGGAGCGAAAGCCAGAGTTATCGAACTTCACTAAACCACTCATTCCATAAAAGTTATTCTAAAATTTAATTGAAAATAGAGTTGAAGCCAATTATAGTTTGCATTTGACCTGTCGCATATAGTTAATCAGTGATGAGCCATGTGGCCATGGTTCTCCGTCTGTGCAAGAAATAGGTTGAATTCCAAGAGGGATATTGAGGTCACTCAAGGCTTTAGATACTAGCTTGATTCCATCGTAAATCAGTGCGGTTTCCGTCTGTATAATCATTTAGCTATAGACCACTAATGACCGAAGAGACATATTTTTTTATTTTACTGGGAATATGAACTCTCAAATGATCTTTTAAGTAATTTTTAGAAAAAAGAATTTTTTGACCCACACCCATTCCGAAAATCCCAAAAATTATCATGTAGATTTGAAGAGTTTTTGGCCCCGAAAGTTTTCCGAAAATATCTTCGAATGCCCCTTTAGCATTAGTGGTTATAGCCCATGGTTGAAAATTAATATTTCCAATTATTCGTAGAATTGTTTAATGTTTTTGATAAGTAAATTACTTGAATATATTTAGGTGGAATCAAACTCTGTCTCTTTCCAAGATCAGCTGCAAAATTAGTCCATTCATTCAAGAAATGTGTGGTTTCGTAATAGTTGTGGTCCACTAATCTGAATGAAGTCATTTTAACTTTGCTCCGCTTATATTTATCCAAATCTATTGTATGGAAATCCTATTTAAAACAACCGTTAATTCAAAGTATTTTTAGTTTCAAATAATTTGAGTTAAAAATTGAGGAAAAAAGAAATTTGATTCAAAATTTTGGAATTCTTTTCAAAATTTAACAAAGAGTTCATTTTGTTTGTTATTGTGTGCAAAAAACAAAAGTTCCTCATTCATAATTAATCTTCTCTTAAGAGCCTATTGTTTACCCAAATATTTGAGGTCATGTGCTATATATGAAGTGTTTTAATTTTAACCACTCTGCCACCGTAATGCTCATAATTTTACAAGACAATTTTTCAGCATTCATTTTTCAAAATAATTTATTTAATAGCTTAATTTTATTTCTGTTAAAAAATATTAGAGATGAATGCATACCATGTTCATTATCAAATAATGATGATATTCAGTAAGAACATCTGACTGAAGTGCCTGTAAATTGATTCTCGGTTTAGAATATGATTCAATTTTATAAATATTGAAAACCTGTCGAAAGATTTCGGGGATGTGTTCGATATCTGCACTCAATATTATGTTATGACAATCATTTTGTTTGACATTTCTCAGTATATCTCGATATACAATGTCTGGCATTAGTTGAAAGAGTTTGAAATTCCAGCCCTCTTTTGCTGATAATGTGAAGAACTCTTTCAAATGAATTATATCTACGAACCAAATGTTTTACTAATTTTTGAGTTCAATTCCTCGGAATTCTGACCCGAATTGTGTTCATAAATGATGGCGAATGACTTCCATCGCCATTCTTTTATCAAGGCAATATAAGCGCTGACCATAAGGGCTGGAGGTGGGTATAGATTAATTGATAAGTCACCACGATATGATTCCGAATCAGGCCTCATTTCAATCAACGGTATTTCAAAAGCATCACATATTGACTGAACTTGCATTGAGTCGATATTGTCGTTTGGGCCAAAAATGGCCACGACACCATTCCGCAAAATGCTACAAACTATTGATAAATGAACTTTTACATTTAGTAGATTTTGGCATCGATTTGATGCTAATTCGTGTCAACCTTTTTGTTGTGTAAGAAAACTGTCATAACTGTCAACAGACTCGACGTGTGGTATGAGAGTAGTTGTGGCCAAAAGAGTCAGATCTCCATTGATTTGTTCGATGGCGTAATGAAAAGACAATTCTTGTTCTTCGGTCTCAGTAGTGAAGAGAGCGCCTCAAATACAATATAAAGTATTCCACTAATTATTAATCTATTATTTTTGATAATATATTAATAATATTTATGAATTTATTATTCTTAAGGAAACAACTTTAATCAGAATTTAAGAAAAAATTTGACACAAATGTGTCAGATATTGTCATTTTGTCAGTTCATTGATGTCAAACATATTGTGATTTAAGGCAAATAATTCTTAAAATATCCGCCAAAATATCGAATCTCTATTTATTTATTTACTTTCAATATTCAGCGCATAATTCGTTTAAAAATGTTTAAAATATTTGTATTTTTTTCTCAAAATAAGTTAAATAATAACAAATGTGGTATATTCACAAATAATTGCTCGTTAAGAATAAATGCATTTATAGCTATAATAGCGTAGAATCTAAACTACAATTGAAACTCAAATATCGATTGAAGCATATTCTTGAAAAAAGTATTCGGAAAATGATTAATTCGCATAAATTGCTATTAAAAATAGATTTTTTTTTAATAAACTCACCGATTCTGACAACATTTGGAAGGTTTTCAAAACTTGAATCAATTGTAAGACTGATGAGAAGTATAGGCAAAAACTTCAATAGTTTTGTCATTTTATTCAAACTTTTGAACAAAAGTTGGAATATTTCTTAAATTAATTGTTGAAGATCTGAAAGTTTGATGATTTTATTTTGTGTGATGAGAAGGAAAGTAATGACACAAATGAGAGGTTTCGTATCATTTGATCTCTTGTTATAAAACTGTGAATTTTAAGCTTTGAGACTAAAAACAATAAAATAGCGGTTAAACTAATTATAGTCTTTAAGTCATTAAAAAGGCTTAAAGAATGCACTCATTCTGTGAATCTTCAAAATGTTTGTGAACAGAATATTCATAATTGTGTGACACTTGTGTTCAGGTACTCCATCTCTACTTCCCTCTGGTTTCTCAATCATCTAAAAGAATTCATCAAAATGTGATAGGTATTAATATTTTAATGATCAAATTGAAATTTCACTAAGTAAATTTTGAATTATTTTTTAACATCACATTTATTTTAAATATTCATATATTTATAAACTACAATGATGAATTTTTTAAACAATTGAAACGATATTACAGTTAATTATTAAATAATACTTGATGTTCTACCAAGCGAATAATTGATTAAGTTAGAAGTTATCTATGAAGCTACCTTGGCGATCAAAAAGTGACTATCATAAATTTAATAAATTAATAATATGAGGAAAACTGTGACTCTAGTCTTGGAGTGGAACCGGTTTTGCTGCCACTGAAGCTTCGACTGGCGGTCAAACTTTTTATGCTCTTACTCTTGCTTCGGGTCGGTTTACTCGATTCATGACATGTCATCGCAAACTTGAGATCTTCGACGAGATCGTCCACAAAATTATCCTTTCATTACAATCAAAACAATTAATTATTAGTTTAAAAAATAAATTTAAAAATACTTTATTTTCTTTTTTTGTTTTGTATATGAATTCGCAAATCGCCATTAGAACAGACAAAATAGAACCAGCTAATAATACCAAGAACACACCACCCAGGTTTTTGAGGCCCAGAGCAATTAGTGAAGTAGATGGTTTACTAATACACTGTCCGCCGCCCTTCTGTTTCCACCAGCGATCCTTTAACTGCTGAAGAACTCCCGTCTCTTGAAGTTTAAGTATTGTCTGCGATAATGGATTTCGTAGTTTTGAGTCTGAAATTATACTTTTAATAAATCAATTATTTATGACAAATGACTGACTCTTTCGCGTTGCGATTCCATATCCTTTATTGTCGAGGAGTCCTCCCACTTGAGTTAGGTTACATTCTCGTTCCACAATATATTCGATGGGCGCCCCTTCCATAAAATATGCATATCGCCCTTCAGCCCTCTCCACTTCTTCCCTTCCATTTCTACCATTCATGAGAAGATGTTTATTCTTTGCCATAAAAGCGGCCACTCTTTGATACGTCGATATATTAGAGTTCTTAAAAAACTTATGCGTCGCCCCGTTAGGTGAGCAACCATATTTTATACTTGTGTTGACCAACTCCTCCACACTATTGAAAGGAAAGGGTATACTCTCAACAGTAAGAAAAGCGGCCAAATTGGCCGTATATGAGGACACTATGATTAAGGTGAAGAAATACCAAATTGCAATTATCACTCGGGTTGACATCGCTCTATAAAACAATATTGATTTGAAATAAAGATGGTAATTTATTAAAGCCAAACATACTTGGGTGCGATGTCGGAGCCCTGTTGCATAAGAGATCCAATAGTACACCAAAAGCTATTTCTTATGTTTAACACATTTTCGAGCACTTTGTCGTCCTGACGGCATGGGTGGGGGTTATCCCACTCATACGGAGTGAATCTACCCATTAGGAAGAGTAGTACAGAGACGGCGACGAAAGTGCCCAACATATAGATCCAAACCTTGACTGAAAAGGGCGATAGGAAAGACCAAAGAGATGTTTCTTTCTTCTGTGGTTTCTTATACAGAATGGAAATTCCGGTCGACATAAAAGGATAGGTGAAGTCAACTACACTTTCGCGCTCAGAATTTACAGCCAGATCGGCAACTGCTATGTCAGCCTCTCCTCTCATCACTTCTCCTATCATACCATCCCAATCTTTGCCATTGCCAATGGGTGCACCATATTTCTCATCCTTTACGATATTGATCTCAAACATAAAATTTAAGTCTTTTGCCAATTCTTGAGCTAAATCGACGACATATCCCTCGAACTGATCATTGCCTTTAAGCGACTCTTTCTTTTTAGCCCTCATAGTGAACGGGGACATTAAGTATGTTGTGATCTTGATCACTTCATAATCCTCTTCGGATTTGATATAATGTTTGTTCCATAAGTGACTCCTGGAGATTTTATTATTTGATGACTGGCTCTTGGAAATCTGACTCCAGTTCCCTGACTATGAAAATTGAATAAATGAAAAGAATCTTTGAGATAATAGAGAGTAAAAGTTGTAAGTTGTTATTACGACATCATATCCTTCTTCGGTAATGCTTATGATTTCATAAACAAACGACGAACGAAGACCCGAGTCATCAAATTGGATCAAATGGGTTATGCCTTCCGTTTGCACCTAAAGTTAATCATAATTTTACTTTAGATTGAATTAATATTTATACTAATTTGACTGTGACCTGTCTCATATAATTGATAACTGAACTGCCGTGTACCCATGGCATTTCATCTTCGCAACTGATTGGTTGTACATCAAAAGTGTTTAACTCTTTCAATGCGATCACCAATACTTTGATGGCGTCGTAAATCAAAACTGAGTCCGCCTTTTGTTTGATTGCAATGAAAAGACATGAGTCAGTCATTTATTCAAACGATTACTGATATGGTAGAGGCTTACACTAAAATGTTGAGGGGCACTCATAAAATGTCTACGACCCAAACGCGAGGCATAGATATGCCATTCATTTACTAAACTCCTGAAGTAAACCGAATTTTCATTAATTATTCTTAAAGAAGTGATGTTTGTTCGACTGTATCGGTAGTCCTCCAAATCCAATGTTAATAAGTCCTTCAAACAAATGAAAGCAAATTATTTAAAATTATTCTCAAATTATATACAAATTTTGATGCCTTACCAAAGATGTAATCAAATAATTGTGATTTTCTGTGAGGAGTCCGACCTGTTGTGCCTTTTATTGGTCCAAGATTAATGTCATTCGCAGTTTTTATTTGTTTTAATACCTGATTGAGAACTTCCAAGAGTCTGTCTTTATGAACATCCAAAATAATATTCTTTATTTGAGTTTGCTTGACCTGCCACAGAATATCTCTAAAAGAGATGTCTTCTCTTAATTGAAAAAGTTTTATACTCCAACTCTCGTTTAATGATCTTTCAAAAAATTCTTTGAAGTGCACAATACCTGTAATAAAAACAAGTTTTGGATCAAAGTCATAAACACTATATATACATAACCAAAAGTTATTTTTCTCTCAATTAACCCAAGGATATACTTAAATCCTCAAGAGGATTTCTGCACATCCTTGTTCATTCTTATTATTTTTTTGTAGTATCTCTTGTCTTCTCTTTCTGATTTGAAGCTTACTTTAAAACATCTTCAAACAATGAATTTAAAAATTTTCAAAATTTTTGAAAGATGGCGGGGTGGGGGTGGAGTGCACAAAACTATATGCTACATTCTATCAATGTAGTGAAAAACACTTCTATCACATTCTGATAGAATTTTTCTAATGTAAGAAATTATTTTCTATTCTTCATTTTATATATTAAAATAAAAACCTTACTCATATCAAATGTTTTAAACATACTAGATCTTGTCTGAAAATGAATCCATCAAAAGAATAGTACCGCAATCATTACTTAACTTATTGTCCATTAAGATACAATGAAATTTTATTTGTAGTTAGGTCTATTATTTTAAATAATAAAAGGTGTTTAAGTTGTGTTACCCTGGTTAGAGTCATATATGATGGCAAATGTGTTCCATTTCCAGACTCTAATCAAATCCATATAAACTTTTGAGAGTTGAAAGGGATGTGGATAGAAATTGATTGACAGATCTGATCGATCCCTTTCATAGTCGAGTCGAGTTTCGATGTGAGGTATTTCGAAATTGCCACAAATGGAACGGACCTGCATTGAAGCGATATTGTCGTTCGGCCCGAATATAGCCACCACTCCGTTTCGCAGAAGTCCACAAACTGTGGCATTCGTTAAATAAAAACATTTTTAATTAATGAGTCGAACCTTTTTGATGTGCCATAAAACTGTCCGCATCGTCCACTCTCTCCACTTGAGCGACAAGAGTGGTCTTTGGCAAAAGAAAACCATCCGAGTTTATTTTGTCGATTGCAAAACGGAAAGCAAGTTCTTGTTCCTCCTGTTCCACAGTGAAAAGACCGCCTGTGGTTCGGTTCGAGTCATTATAAAAACTTAAAACAATTGCCACTATTTTTTTCTTAAAGAAAATATTTTGTTGAATAACAATATTAAACACTTACCGACTCTTATAATACTTGGAATACTTTCAACTTTTATTGCTATCAAAACAAAAATAGCGACAAAATTAATACAGATTTTAAAAATCATATTTTCCACGATTTTTGTTCAATCGTTGGATAACTTAAGCATTTTATAAAACAATTTGAAAAAATTTTAAAAATTTCAATTTATTTAATGTTTGAATGATTTGAATGAAAATATTGACAGAAAAATATTGTCTTCGTTTGGGTTAATCCAAATCTAAACTAATCTAATTATAGCAGACATTAGGATATTGTGTTTATAAGAATCTTAAGACTCGTTTAATATTTGATGTCAAAGGAAAACAACTTTACTCTACAACTCTGTAAATCACATCTTTGAAGTTTATTTTTAACTTTTGAGGAACTCATTTGTATGTGCGCCCAAAAATGTCATTCATTTCACTAATTCTTTGAAGAATTTGCAGGGTAAATGACTCATCTATTTATTTGGGATTAGAAAGATGTAATAATTAAGTAATATTTTGTTGAAAAGAGCAAATTTTTGACAATTAATTACATTTAATAAATGTCATTTGAATCAAGTACATAATAAAATGGAAATCCGTAATTAATAAAACAAAAGGATATGATTTCCTCAAAATGTAAACTAATTATTGAGAAATTCTTTAAAACTTTGATCACATTTGAGTCAAACTTTGATTAAAACGCATGAAATGAAAACTTTATTGATTTTATTGATTTGTTTTTACATTTTAGTTTTGATACGAAGTAAGTTTGCAGTTAACCGTAAATTTTATTTTAAGTTAAATTATGAATTTGTCTAGGTCAAAATTACTCACATAGTGTACAGAGTTTTAGAAACAGTGGGTTAAGATTGAGACCTGAGCGCTGTCCCCAATTGAATGCTAGACTCAGATGTTTCCGACATTATGACCAGTGCCCCAAAATCAACACTTATTGTGGCCGAAGCTTTCGTCGGTGCTGTTCGGGAGAGTGCGGTAATAAATGTGTCTGATTATCACAAATGCTAATAATTAAATGCTAATGAAATAAATAAATATTTGCCCCAATATTGCAAATGTTTGAAAAGCAATAAATTAATTAAACATTTGAATCGATTTAAAGGTTATTAAATATTTTGAACGAAGCCTTAAATATTTCACAATTCCTTTCGTGGAAACTCCGAATAATTGATGATTTGTTAGGTTTCAAAACCATATACGACTCATCGATATTATATTTTGGCCATTTTTGACTGTATTGAGTTAGAACTTTGCTGGAATCACAAATATTACATCACTTTATGTAATATAATTAATTGTTTATCTCGTTTAATATTTACCCTGTTTTAGCGAAATGCGACCATATTTTCATAACTCTTTTACTAAGAAGGATATCGTCTTTGTTATATAGTTTGGTTCTGCGGAGAGGGTATCCGAAAACAAATGGCACCTCTTCATAATGACTGACTCCCTGCCAGTCTCCAAATTTAGTGGCATTCGATTTGTGGTCAAATAAATACATATAAACTGTTTTATTTCTGAACGACAATTCATCGGCCATATAAATGGTCGGACATGTGATGGAGTTGTCGCCCATGGCTTGTGCTAACTTATTAATGTTATTTAGTGGTGTATCGATATCGGGACCGGTTATCATTGAGTTGGCGATAAGATTTGCAACATTTGCGGCGATTCCTACCTTTTCAGTCAAATACCATAAATACATACTTCGAGTTTCATCTATTGTTCTCAATAAAGGGTAAGTATGTCGTCTGAAGACCTGTGGAGCGGATACGTGCATTAGCCACGAACCCTCATTCGGCACCACTCCGGCCAATAACTCTTTCATATTTGAAAATAAACTTTTGTCTGCTAAGAGATTTCCAGGAGAGTTGATATCTTTGAAGTAGCCGTTCGGTGTCGGAACAAATGCCACCTGAGATGAATCCAGTATTTGATTTTGAACCTAACAGATCAATCAAGATGTTAGATCAAACACCTTTTAATAAAATAATATTATTTAATAACTGACTTCAATGAGTTGATTGAGTGGTACTCTTCTGAGGCATTGAACTACTTTTTCCGGATTAGTTTTGAATTCTCTGTTGGCGGCACAACCTATTTGTTTTGCGAATTTTTCCGCATTAGGTACTGTTTTTGTGGTCAATATGCCAGGTAAAAGCGCTCCACCGCTTGCAGTGATTGCTCTCGAAAATAGATATTTTGTCGAATTCATTGTCATCAGTAAACCGACACTAATAGCGCCCGCGCTTTGGCCGAAAGGCACTAAATTGTTTGGACCAAATTGAGCTACATTCTTTTTAATCCAATTGAGAGCCAATGATTGGTCATAAAGGCCCATATTACCAGGGGCTGATGGAGTTTGCACATTTAGAAAACCAAAGATTCCATTTCTTTTCATTACAACAAATATTGTTTTAATTGACATTAAAAAGTGATGTAAATTAAAACAAACCTATAATTAAATGAAACGACAACAACGTCTCCATAAGAAGATAGAACTCTTCCGTCCGTATCATACAAATTGGCCGAGTTATACTGGAAAGCGCCACCATGAACCCAAACCATTACAGTTCTAAGAGTTTTTGGTCTTATGTCGGGCGACCATATGTTGATTGTCAGACAGTCTTCTGTTACCTTCTCTGTAATATATTTCATGGGAACTAAAGACCGAGGAATAACTGTTTGCGGACACATTGCACTAAAGTTCATCGTGGCTTTTATTCCAACCCATGGCTTAATTGGTACAGGTTTGGCAAATCTCAATTGTCCAGTCGGTGGCTCTGTATATGGAATACCAAGAAATGCATGTATTGTTGAGCCCAACACTTGTAATGTCTTTCCTTCAACTAAACCACTGGAAGTCTTAACAATAAGTCTGTATTTAGGGGATGTGGCGATCTTTGGTGTTGTTTGAACTTTTCTATTAACTCTTTTGACTTTTACTCGAGAGGATTGAGTGGAAAGGTTTAAGGTATCGAACTTCATCGTGGAATCCTCCATATCGATAACAACCGGCAGAACTCCTGAACTACTAAATTGAGTTCTAAATGATGACAAACTGTCATTTACGCAATATTTGGTCTTTTCTATTGAGTTAGTCTTTGATCTCCAAATAACAACAACACAAGTGGTGAACACAACCACAGCTAATATCTGAGTCTTTGCGTCAAACATTTTGAATCACTTTTTACAGAACTTTAAGAATATTAACGAACCGTAATATTTGCGGCAAATTTTAAATATAAGGTTTCAATGAACTAATCGATTCATTAATTGACAAAACTATGTTAATAACATTTATTAAAAATTAAATGTTATTTATCTTTAGGTCAGTGTATAATACAAAAGTGATAACAAATCTGAAGTTCGCTTGTCTTGTGATCAGTCGACTGTAAGAATTGAAATTTAAAGGACAGAACAGACATCAAATGAGCCCCTAAGCCATCACCACTTGGAGACTGACAGCCGATGTGAAAGTGTTGAGGAAAGTGACGTATAATTTATTGTGAAATTTCAAATGAAGTCAAAATTTGTATTTTTGATCAATCAGTCAGTCATTCAATTTTAAACTTGTGATCCGTTCACAGAACTTACATTCCACTTGATTGGACAACTCACCATTTACAATTCATTTAAAAGTTAAATTATATTTCGATATTTTCTTATGTAAAGCTTGAGATTAGAATACTCTTTATTATTCTTATAATTATCTAAATGTTGAGAATGACCTTGGATGAAAAAGAACCACAAACAACACTTTCCGATTAGTATTTCTTGTTCTTTATTTCATTCATTATATAAAATGTATAGAAAAATGTAAGCCTTTCGGCGTTTTTGAAATGTGAATTGTCACTGTTGAGAGCCCCTCACTCCACAAAAAAATATTAAAAAATTCACTTTTCAAGATCATTTTTTGAATGCCGTCACAATTTCAGTAAAATTCCTATTTTTATGCATTAAATTCTGATCTTTTGATGACTCGTTTGCGAAGACATTGAAGTTTGAATTTAATTTAGTAATCGGTGTTTATATCAAATGAATCGATCATTATTTGAATGACAGTTAATTAAAATATTGTTTGAAAATTAGTAAATTGATATGATATCATTTTTAATCATTTTAATTTTATAAAACCATGTTTCTTTTGAAATCATTTGTTTGGATCATCTTTTAAAGTCAATTACAAGTGTATTGTAAATATTTTATTGTATTAATCATTATTGGTTTTGAGCTTTTAAAACTCTACAATGTACAAGGTATGTTTTAAAACAAAGAGAATCCTCTGAGAAAACAATTTAATGACTTTTGGGTAAAATCAAACTCTAATTGAGTCTAACCTATAATTTTTTGAACATTTCTTTTCAATTATTGGTTTAGTTTAATGTTAATGTAATAAGTTCATTAAATTCTAGTTTGAAAGCATGAAGGTCACATTCTTACCCTCATTCTTCACTTTCTTTCGAAAAGAGTTTATTAATTATTTTGTAAATAAGAATGAATGTCAAAATAAATAAAACGAATCTAGTTACATGATTAACATTTGTAGTATTCTAGTCTTTACTGATTTGTTTCTTTGTACTAATTTCTATTTGATATGACGTAAAATTTATTGATCTTAAGTGTTAAGTATTGAGCAGTTATTTTGAACATCAAATAAATAACATTTATTTTTAGAGTTTTATTGTTTCTATTTTTGTTATTATATTCTAAAAACTTTATAAACATATACAAGGTTGTACTTACCGAATTAACGAATATTCCATTCAAATATTTTCTAATCATTATTATTATTCGTTTAGATATATTGATAGTGACGGACATATATATAGAGTTGATCAAAAAAGAAATTATTTATTTTCGGGTAAATATTTCTAGAAATTATTAATATTAGCGAGAAAGTTTCTAGGGAGGCTCATATTTTTAATTTTTAACATATAATTTTATTACATAAACCTACTCGGCTCACTTTACTCGTTATTTTGGAATGATTTAAACAAGTTCGGATCAAACCTAATTCCCACTACATTTACATCCAAATTAAATCCCCATCCAAAATGGCCGTTTCGCGTCAATTTTTGATTAACCTATTCCCAATCAATCTCATCTCTCTCCAAGGCATATCCCATAGGTTTCAATCTCATCCTTCTACCCTCTTTCAAATTTGAAAATTTCTTAAAAAGCATCTTCAACAATGTTCAATAATGAATTTTCAAAATTTTTGAAAGTGGGGGCGGGGAGAATGACAAAACTATACACTACTATAATTCATAAATGAAGTGAAAATTATGTTTTCAATATTTTTTAAAACTATTCAAAAATTTCCCTGGAGAAATTTTTAATTTTTAATGAGAAATATTTTTCGATAAATTTTCTATAAAGTTTTTATTAGGCCAACCCTACATATATAAACAAAGTAATAATTTGAGTACTTTACTAATAGTTGCGTAATTACATCGAACGCTTACATTCCGGTCCTGTTGTTGGAGTATATTGTTTAGATATATTCCCCTTTACAAATTATGAAGTCTTTGTGGTATGAATGTTCACAAAACAAACTCTATTGATTTTTACCTTTTATATTTACCAGTTCATTATAGATTGTATCATAAAATACATAATATTTGTGGGAATATTTGTCAATTACTCCAATTATAGCTATTAGATTAATTAAGAACAAAATGGTAATTTATTGGTCAAATTAGCAGAATCTAAGCGGCTCCTAGTTTCTCGCAGTTTTTGGTCTCCAATTTTCGAAATTAAGAAGTTTATAATTTTGATGAAAAGGAATTTTTCAAAATTTTCAAATTCAGGAGGATTTCTGAAAATCCATTTGCCCTGATTAATATATATTTTTATAAAGCTTTATAATTAAGTAAGCAAGTACGCAAATTTTAATTAACAAATGACTTTCGTTTGAAGCCATAAAACATTTATATTCCCATTATTATCATTACTCATGAGTACAAAAATCTAAGAATCTTAAATTTTGAAGAACTTATTCTTAATGACAATGCATTCTATTATATGTGATTATTGATAATAAATTAAGATTTAGATTAATCTATAAAATAATATCGTTCGACACCATATGTTTATTCCCAGAGAACTAGTCGTGAGATATACTAAGTTGATTTGTTGGAAACATTTATTTTCATAATTTAATTTAGACATGTCATGTAATGCTTTTTTTTGTTTAAAATATATACAGTAAAACATCTCATTAAGCACCGGCTCAATAGGCAAATTTCTCATTAAGGCTTGGACTGCACTGAACGCTTCTGTTGGATTTGTAATGTTAAATTACCTCTAGATAGGCTACTTCCAATTAAGCGAGACCTCTCATTAAGAAAAGATTCTTAAAACCAAGTGGTATTAGTCTTCAAATAAAACAAAATTGTATCAGAAATTTGTCTGTTTTTCTCCTTTTTTCAATAATTTAGTAATAATACATACATTTTGTACAGGACAACTTATCTCTCGAATGAGAAATCTTAAGTTAAATTAGTGTGACATGAATAAAATACAACATATGAATGACATTTAAGGTCTTGTATAATATTTATCTTTCCATAAATTTCAAAATTATCAGGGAATTTTATGAATACTTATTTAAAACCTTTATATTTAGACAAAATGTATATATTTTTTAAATGTGCATAACATATATTTTTGTTATATAATTACAAACTTAAATCAATTTTAATAAATTTTCTGTCAGCGATCATTTGCCTATCTGAAGGTTTTACTGTAATCAATAGATATATTTTAAATTATGAAAGATTCAAATTTTTCTGCACATAGGTTAGCTATTGATGTGCGACACAACAGTTTCGATGTATTTTTGTAATTTCGAATCGTTTTTGAAATTCGAGTACATTATAATGAGGGATCAAAAATCAAAATGTATCTCACTTTTGACTTGCTTATTTTGTTGGGTCATTTGTGTAAGATACATTGGGGCTGCCTTTATTTCTAAAATTATGGAATTTAATGGGAGATCCTTTTTACTGCAGTGGAGATAGAGCCTTTTTCAATGTTATTCTGTTTGGCTGTTCACTGATAGGCTCTCTTTATAGAACTGCTTTCATAATAGGTTTGTAATCAGATTTTTCCAATTTTTCAATAAAATCGAAATGCAATTAATTTTTTTAATGAATGACAGGCCAGCGATCAAATCATCTTATTTTCATCCAGAGTTTGATGAGTTTAGGCCCAGAATCTAAGCACTGCCTTACAAACCAAAATGTCAACAAAATGAGAGTTGTCTCAAAAATCTGCTCGATTCTCATTCTGCTCGTTATGCGATATAGTTTTACATTAATTTTTGGGGCAGTTTATGGCTTTTATTATTTAATCGCATATATTAGAAACGAATATCAATTTTCTATGGTTTGGCTCATCATTTGGTTTGTAATTCTGATGACTTGGGCTCATGTGATCACAAGTCCCATAGTCTTCACTTATGCAGTGCTTTATTTTTCAATATTCTACTTAAAACAAAGATTCAGACAATTGAATGAAAGAATTGAGAGGGTCCAGGATAGTGGTCAACTTATTGCTTTAATAGACCTATTTATCGTTCACAATAGGCTTTCCCTTATGACAAATACATGCAATAAATTCTTTAAATATTTAATTCTCATTAATCACTTTTGCGTCACTTTTATCGTCACTCTTATGTATTATATGTTTTTTTTCGGGTCGAGTCCTCTATTTTTGCGTTCAGCAAACCTGGCAGTGGGTGTCTGGTACACTTTTGTCATATTCTTAGTGACTCGATTTTCTGGTAGTCTGGCAAAAGAGTCCACATATCTGTATCCTATTGTAAATTGCTACATTTGCAAAAACGATATGACTTATAGGATGAAATGGGAGGTCATTTTATTTGCAAATTGTTTTCCATTTTTACAGATCTATCACTTTTTCACAACAGATTCAAAATTTTATAGAATGGGTTTCGGGGCCATCCATTGGAATCTACTGCTATGACTTCTTTCCATTGACGAGTTTGGGATTTTTCCAGGTTTAAATTTATTCTTTTAGATTCTAAAGTTTATAATTTCATTAAAACGGATAAATTTTCTAGTATTTTCTCAATTGTGTGATGAATTTCTTAATCCTGGTCCGTTTATTCTCAAATTATGTAAATTACAAGCAATAACGAGAACATTCGAACAGAGAACATGTTATCGTGTTACTTTTTGAGCTGATCTTCTATTACTGAGTGTGCAAGTTTGGCAGCTGAGCCACTTTTGCTTTCTTGAGGCAATAAAATTCGAGTTTTATTATAACATATTCGACACAATAACTCATTTAATTTAATTTATAACTTCTGACTTTGAAATAGGAATTCCCCCATAGGTCCGGCATGGTCTAGTGGTTAGGATAGCTGGCTCTCACCCAGCAGGCCCGGGTTCGATTCCCGGTGTCGGAATATTTTTCACTACATTTATAGGATGTAGTATATAGTTTTGTCACAGTCACACACCCACCCGCCCACC
>JAQGCS010000793.1:0-18201 GCA_034702105.1 Fuscozetes fuscipes
GACTACTACTGACAGATACCCTCAAAACCAGACACATTTGGCCGCTGAGAATAAGTCGACCCAAAGTGTCGCCCCCTGAGGTGTTGTTTCTGTCAGAGGTTGCGCGCGTCGATAGTGAGACCGTTGGCTCAGTTTTTGGTACTCAAGTGTCGTGAGACGTTTTGGGCACACAAACGTCGTGTGGCTCACACGTTGAGTGAACCCGTAGAGAAAAGCCCCCTACATCCCCAGGCTTTTTCCCCTACATATGGTGGAGGTGCTCCGGTTGTCATACATTGGCAACTGAACGATTTTCGTGCAGTGATTGTGTTTCATTGCTCTACATCTGTAATCTATTACTGTGCAGAAAGGGATTTTTACTGCCTTACATATTACAGAATTGCTTAGATGTCAATTAGATTCGTTGTCAAGTAATTCGACCCTAATTGTTGTACATCCTATGCTTTTCCATACATATGTTTAAAGTGCAGTGTCTTCTAACCGCTCGATGTTGAAGTTGGATACAAAGATCCCCGGCCCTGCCGGTTTATTTTCATTCCTAACATATTTCGAAAAGAACGAAGTCTACATTTGGAGACGTTGTCCAGTAATTCGTCACCAACTATTACAAACCTTCTATGAGTTTTCTTCAAATATAGTGAAATAGTTTCCTGTCGTCTCTAAGACGTAAAAAGTCCGTCCCTTGGACGTAAAAAGTGATTTCGATACCTGAGTGTATCTGTGTTGTGATTTTTTTTTTTAACTAAACTCTAATCTAATAACAACTATAACTATAAGTGACAAAATCTACAAAAAAGTGATACTTAAGTGTCGTTAATATTCGGTACCTAAGTGTACCCATATTATAAGAATATAATTAATATTACAAACCATACTGTGAACACTCTTTTATAGTTCGAAATTTATTTCGATACTATTATATATCTTAACGGATTCAAACCTTACGCTTAGTTCAAACAACTGTGATTTTTGTTGAAACCCTTGGATAAAGACGAACTGATATTTTTCTTTCTTTTTGTGTTTAATAATCAACACCATTTTGTCTCGCATCTAATCATTTTGGGATTTTAATATTTAATCACATCTAAGTCATTAATATTCATCATTTATTTACATTTATATTTCACTTATAAAACCATAAAACTACGAAAAAAATTATTTAATAATTAGATATTATTTGTGTTTTGTGATATCCTTATAGACATTTTCCATCTCTAATTCTGACACCTAAGTGTCGTGATTAGTAACATATAATTAAAGGCACCCAATTGTGGTTACCTTTCACTCATCCGGATTGTTATCGCTATATTCATCATCAATATATTATTGAACCATCCATTGGAATCAAAATCGACACCTTAGTGTCACCATATATTATTAACAATAAATATAATATTATTATCTTCACTTTTCTCAATAAACAACACCATTATGTCAGACATTGATCTGCCCGTCAATCTGTTCTCTGAACAGCCGGACATTGTTTCTTCAGATGTGATTACGGGTCCTTTGTTGCCCATTCCCACATCTGGGGGGGAGGTCTTGGACTCGATTACCCAAAATCCACACCATAGTGCACACTCAACAATTTCCATCAACACTAACACAACGACTACACATCAGTCAGAATGGTATCAGACACTAGTGGAACCATATCTGTCTGAAGTAGACCTAAATGTCCTAAAGATTGCTATGGAAAATCTATTGAGTTTTTTTGATGAGAAAATCCGAAAAAGCGAAATACTTGAGGTGACTCGTTTAACACTCTATGGAAAGGAGCACCCAAAAGTCGAGAAACTACGAACGCAAACTCAGATGTTTCGAGACCTCAGGAAGGAGTGGGCCGGAGAACTGGACAAAGTATTGGATACACTGGAAGAAGAATTGTATGCTTCGAACCCTACAAAACCCAAAGTTTGTGCCCAGTCGATAGTTGAAAGAGATGTTGGTCTGGAGATGCCTAGTGTCGACGACGACCCACAAAAAGTCTCAGAATGGGTCGATAAAACCAATTTCAACACTAGTGGTTCGGACATAATGCCAGAAATTGAACCCCAATTGCACTTTGGAACGGATCGGCCTTCCCTTGCCAAAGAAGTCCAAGAAAAGGAAGAGTTCGACCACTTAATGAAAATTAGCGCTCCAGACAAAGGATTACGTAAACACGGCCCCAAATGCACTGACGAAAACGTCGACTCGTCAGTTCGCCCGAAAGTAAGACCCACAACAACAATAATTCAAACGCCAAACACCAGCCCTCAAAATGTGATCCCAAATGTCATTCCTGAATTGTCTGATACAGATCGAAAAATTTTGAAATTAGAAAATGATTTAATTGAAACCAACCTCGAAAATCAGAGGCTACGAAACCGAATCCAGGATAGCCATCTACTTCGGGAGAAAATCGAAGTGGTTAACTGTGATAACGCAGCCCTTACAAAACGACTCCACATTTTGTCTTCAAAACCGACACTACCATGTCCTAATTGTGCAAACATTCAACTGGTGGAACAAAATTGGCTCGTTAAAGAATCCAATTGGAAAAGGGGTACCAAAATGTTGGAGTCAAACCTCTATGAAGATAAACGGTCTATGCATGAATTAACGCAATTAATTGCTAAATTACAGAAAGAAAACTCATCACTTCAACAGAGTTATGACGCCTCTTTTCTTAAACAATTGACAAATCGGAGTAAATTATTGACTCTTCAACAAACCGTCGCCCAACTAACTGCGAAACATCAGAAATTGATTTCGGAAAACGAGTTGTTCATAACTGAAAACGAACTGTTAGTAATTCAAAACAAAAATCTGACTGCCGACAACGAAGTTCTTAAACAAAAATTAGAGACACAAATGTCACTGATGGGTAAATCGACACCACCATGTCAAATCGAAGAAATTAAGACTCAGTTGACAGAAGAAGTGAATGAGAATAAAAAACTGACTCTCAAAATTGGAGCTTTGGAAAAAGAAACCCAAATGCTCAGAGAAAAGATTCGCGAAAACTACGACTCCGCGAAAAGAATAACCGACACTTTGATCGACAAAAAGAAATACTATAAAAAACTGTCCCAACAATTAAGTGATGAAAATCGGAACATAAAGGACAGCCACAGACAGAATCGCGAATCAGACACTGACTCCCAAATCTCGACCTCAAGTGTCAGCTCAAATAATAAAATACGCAAAACCAATTCGAAGTCTCCTCAAAACTCTGACGTCCCACCAACTGACGAAAATATAATTATCAAAGGTGTCAAGTATATTCCGGCGTCAATGCAAACATCAACGCCTCTTCACAATCCTATAATCGACACTCAAATGTCGCAAAGTTGTGAAAGAACTAATCATAAAACAACCCTAATTGACACCACGAATGTTGTACACCCAGTTATTACAACACAAAATCAAAACCCTTTTAATCATCGCGCAATCAATCAAAAGCTTAAACCTCGCGACTTCAACGGTACGTCGGAAGACGCGGTAAAATGGATTAAGCACTACCAAATGGTGGCGAAAAGTAATGGATGGGAGGACGACCAGAAGGTTTCCAATGCGATACCACACCTAATTGGTGAAGCACAAAATTGGTACGATTTAACGTTCGTGCCATGTACATCGTTCGACATGTCAGCCTATGTTGAAGATCCGATGCCAAATTGGGCCCACTTTGTCGAGGCATTCTATAAAGAGTACCGATCAAAGGACACTGAAATCAGACTGGAAAAAGAACTAACCGATATACGAAGAGAGAGAAATGAAACTTATACGGGATACGGACGCCGAGTGTTAGCACTCATTCGGAACGTTAATCCGAAAATGGATCCAATTCGACAGTTGAAGTTCATTTATGGTGGGTTGGAGAAAGACCCGATTGGATTACAAGCGAATATATGCGAAGACATCGAAGAACTTATGCGAATTTTTAGGCTCAGCGATAGGAATTTTATTTCGAACCCTGTTCCCAATCGCCAAAACTATGACCGAAATGCGAAAATGAATACCGAATAGTCAAACCAAAATAGGTATCGTACGTTTAATGATATCAAACGGCAGAATGAGACTCATCATGTCGACAAAAATACCCACCCGAAAGTCGACGATAAAACTCAGGATAATTTGAAAGCTCACCCAAAAAGACCCGAGTCACAAAACATTCCGTTTACAAACCCATTGTGTCTAAACTGTGATCAAAGAGGACATACCTATAAAGTATGTAAAATACCTCGAAACATTAAAAAAAGTCAAAGATGCGTTTGATTTACTGCGAGCAAAGAGAGACGGCACGTTCTTTACAAAATCTCAAACGTCTAATAATGTCACACTCGAAGAATGTGGGATAACACCCGAAGATGAAGAAGAATTTGAGATTTATGATGTATCAAAAATCGAAACTCAAATGTTGCACACATCCCTTCGGATGAACCCACTCTCTACTACTGACTACGACGGACAAAATGAAGCTATTATACGGAGATTTCGATCCCCATGTGTTCATGTGAGTCTGAATGGACACCAATTTGCAGCCATGGTCGACACTGGTGCAGGACTTACAGTAATTCATCCGAATGTAGCCAAAACAATAAAAAGGACTCAAGTGCCCTGGCATTTCCCTCGTTTAACAGCAGTAGACAATAGAGACGTCACCCCTAAGTATGCTCTGAAGAACGTTAAAGTTAACTTCGCAGGTCGCGACCTAATCATGGATTTGGGCATAATTCCAAATACTACATACAGAGTAATTTTAGGACTCGATTTTATAAAAGAAATGGGATTAGTTATTGATATTCCCCGAAAGGCAATCGCATTCTCCGAAGAATTAGCCAATTTTCGATTAAATTTAGTACGACAAGTCCGAGAATATCAACGACTTTATGGTCCGTTACCCACTGCGAATGGGCACCACACTGAACCACCAGTAGGCAGCAGACCCCAAATGCAGGCGATAAATTCCGATAACATTCCTGAAAACCGTCCAACTTCAAACGGCCAGAACGACACTCGAACGACAGTGGGGGTAGTGGTCAAAACTGAAGATAAACCCAACATAGAAGTCTCGACTTCAACTTCAGAAACGGTTGTTAAGAGTGAAAATATTATTGAGACAACTGTGAAAGAAGAACCCCAAGTGTCGGATAATATGTCGGCCTCTGATGTCCATAATAAAGGCACCAGTACTGAGACCTATGTTCAACCTAACCGGGAGATAAAAACAGAACCCAATTCTCCGAAGCGACGTCGAACCACTATGTTAGACTACTTTGTTCCGACAGAACGACCGGCAAATACTACTAACGAAGATAACCGAAAAATTCCCAAAACCGAACCTATCACTCACTGTAATTTCCAATTTACTGACAACATGTCAGAGCCCTTATTATACGAAAGTTTTGATGTGTGCGAATTGGCACCTAAATGTACACGTATCAAACCCCTAACAATCCACGAAACATATTTTGGAATCAATGAGAGGAAAATGATAACCTTCCGTTTGCCTGAAAAACATGCGGGCAACTATATTACCAAAACGTTATCCTATACTCGGAAAAGTGGATGGGCTGTCGAGAAGGGCGTTGTGACAGCTAACAATAAATTGATAGACATTTTTGTCAAAAATTGCAAATTACGACCCCAAATGCTCAAACTGGGAACCGCACTCTTCACGCTACACTTACTTGAGTGTGAACCGATTGATATTATATCAAAACAGGCACCGAAAAGTCGTCGGGCAAAACGAATGAATCGATCTCAAATGTCGTGCAAGGCCATGTCGTACGACACATACAATCAACGTATCTGGGACGAGCTCGATAGCGAACCTGAACCCCAGATCACATATTTAACTCCAGAAGAAAGAAATCTAGCGGAAACCGACAACTATTTCACGGAACATTTGAATCAAGAGACATATGAACAGTGGAGTGTCAGTCCAGACCTTAGTCCAAAACAAAAATATGTGTTCAGCAAAATGTTGACTAAGTTTAGACACCAATTTGTCATCAATAAAGAAGACCCCATTGGTCGTGTTAAGTTATGGACTCACAAAATTGACACTGGTGATCATCCACCTATGAAACAACACCCATATCGAACCTCTGAATCACAAAAGCTTCAAATTCAGGAAAGTGTCAATGAGATGATGGAACGAGGCGTTATCGTCCCATGTGTCTCAAGTTGGGCCTTCCCTGTCACACTAGTTCCGAAACGTGACGGTTCAGTACGTTTTTGCATCGATTACAGAAAACTGAATGATATCACAAAGGACGACACTTATCCACTTCACAAGACTCGACGAACCGTTAGCACTGATGAGAAATTGTGATCGATTCTCGGTAATGGATTGTTACAGTTGTTATTGGCAGATCCCATTATCGAAAGACAGTCAAGAAAAGACCACGTTCACGTGCCATTTAGGAACCTTTATGTTCAAAGTCATGCCATTCGGGCTCAAATGCGCACCAGCGTCATGTGTGCGCGCGATGGGTCGCATTTTTCCTAATGAAAATGGACGCATCAGTTTCATATATATGGACGACTTAATCTGCTTTAGCGCCGGAATATATGAACATATTCGTCGACTTACTATTTTGTTCAAAAGAATGACTCAAAACGGACTTAAACTAAAAGCCAAGAAATGTCAATTTGCGACCCAAACTGTCGACTACTTGGGCCACACTATTAGTGTTGAGGGTATAACCCCTGATAGTAAGCGACTCGAAGCGATACATCGATTTCCGACACCTAAATGTACAGATGACATAAGAAGTTTTTTGGGCTTCTGTGGGTTCTATCGGACCTATGTCCCGAACTTCACAGTCATTGCCGCTCCTTTAACCAAACAATTGAAGAAGAATTATATATTTGAATGGGGTGAAGAACAAGAAAAAGCACGAAAACAACTCATAGATAAATTAGTGCATGCACCAGTATTGGCACACTATGACCCACATTTGAGTACCGAATTAAGAGTCGATGCCTCAAATCTTGGTTTGGGCGCTCATTTAGTGCAAATAAATGGCGAAAACAAACAACTGTTAGCATGTGCTAGCCGCACTCTGTTACCCTATGAGAAAAATTACGGTGTTTCGGAAAAAGAGTGTTTGGCTATCATTTTTGGACTTAAGAAATTTCGACCCTACTTGTTTGGGCGAAAATTTACCGTGATTGTCGATCATAAAGGACTCCAATATTTAATGAATGCAAAAGACTTAGAGAATCGACTCGCTCGTTGGAGTTTACGTATAATGGACTACGATTTCAAAATCATTTACAATAAAGGGACCCAACATGTCGACGCAGATTTCTTGTCAAGGAATCCATTTAAAGAAGAAAAATCGACTGGTCAACTGAGTACCCTTTATATGCCCACTAACGCAATCAGGTTTGAACTCGAAAGTGAACCTGTCGATACGATTCATTGGAATCCACAAAACACTATGGAGGCTCAAAAAGATGACCCAATATTCGGACCAATAATTGAAAAATTACTATTAGGAGAATCTGTCACTCAAATATCTGAATGGGAGGGAGTTGGGAAAAGCACACGCAAACGTCGCCCTGACATAAACTACTATGAGCTCCAAAATGGAATTCTGTATAGGCTAATCAAAGCCTTTGGTCGAGAAAAATATTTGATTTGCGTCCCTCAAACGATGATTGAGACCGCACTGTACCACGGCCATGATGCCCCTAACGCGGGCCACTATGGACAAAAGAAAACGTATTGGCGACTGATCCAAAATTTTTATTGGCCCGGCATTCGTGAAGATACCATTGGATATGTCAGGACATGTAGAGAATGTCAATTCAGAAAAACGACCACAACTGTACCGATGAGTCTCCAAGGATCAACTCCTATCGCTATGAACATATTCGATACCATAATGGTCGACATTATGGGACCCTTGCCTTCTACAGACGATGATCATAAATATGTTGTCGTTGTGACAGACCAACTGAGTAAATATGCCATTACGTATCCACTCGTCGCCGCGATTGACAGGGAAATAATGGAAAAATTGGAAAGCCGAGTCTTTACCATTTTTGGACCGCCAAAGGTTATTATCAAAGATCAGGGTGGTAACCTAAACAGTCGATTCTGTAAAAAGGTATACGACTCTTGGGGTGTTAAAAGTGTGAAAACGACACCCTACCACCCCCAATCTAATGGACAGACAGAACGATTCAATAAAACATTAGGAGTCGCCTTATCAGTCCAAGTCCCGGAAGACAAAGACCGATGGGACGAATATCTCAATGCAGTCACCTATTCGTATAATACGACAGTTCATGAAACGACAACGTATACACCCTTTGAATTAGTGTTTGGATATACGCCTGACATGAGTTTAGCTATTAGAATGGGATACCAAGAGACAGAAAAGAATACCCAAATGTCGGTTGAGGAGAAACGCACCCAAGCGTCCACCCACATCGCAGAATCACAAAAACGAAACAGCGACTACTGTAACAAAAGGCGCAAATTATGCGACCTTAAAGTCGGCGAACTTGTTCTGTTGTACTCACAACCCCTAAAGATGAAAAAAGGGGGGAAATTAGAAAATCGATGGATTGGTCCATACCGGTTAGTCGACAGACTATCTGAACAAAACTACAAAGTCATGACCCTTACGGGCAAATTCGAACAGAAAGTCTTTAACGCGATAAATATTAAGAGATACTTTGATAGAAAAGACTTTCATTACTCGTACCAAAAATCATACCGAAATTGTTCAGTAATCGATTCTAAACCCGTGATAGTAATAGACACCTAAATGTCGCACGTCTAACACCAAAGAATTAATTACCATTTAAGTCACATTAACTTATTCCAGACTTAGTCATATTTGATTCAAATTTTATTTTTAATTGTATACCCAATTGATAAGTTAAACTTAAAGTAGTCTTCAAAGTAACTAAAAAGTAACAGGTCTATAAGAGTATAAATACATACCCAAAAGTTCATAAATAATTTTTAGAAATCAAACCCCAAGTATCGAGGCAATCAATACAAAACCTAACAATGATTTTCATCCTTTTTTAATAACCAGTTTGGACCTTTATTTTTGTTCTGTTTTAGAGTTTCATTTTTATTTGTTATTCTTTTCCACAATTTATTATTATTTATGGTTACATTGTCTCGAAATGAATGCCTTATTTGGCAACCGGTCCCACAACTAGTCAACCAATGAACGACGTATAGACCAAAAACGAAAACCCAAAGTAATCCTTTTGTTCCTAACACTTAAAAGTAAAAGTGACAAAATGAGCGAAAAATCAAAAATAAAAGCGAACAAAATGTGGTTAAAACGGGACCAAACGGGTAAAATAGTTCTCAAAACCCGCTTTAAATCACCCAAATTTGATATGGAAACGAAAAGGGAACTTGAGGGTTGTGAATGGTCTGATTTTCGGACCCCAAACGTACCACAAAATCGAGATCCAATGTGGCGACCTTGGGAAAGACCGTTGAAAGGGTGATTTCAATGAGTGTCACATACGACTACCGGTTGTAAAAATCACTCTTTTACTTTTATACCTAAGTTACTCTTAAAACTTATAAATATTTGTATTAAATGCTGATAACCTTTTAGAAGAATTCATACCTGAATGTAAAACTTCTAAACTGAATTGGAAACTTATAATTGAGCAAACTTAATCTCAATTTGTCGAAATCGTATGAATTTACACATATATATTTACACTAATGTTAAATTCAATTATAAACCTCAATAATTATATTCTTAAAATTGACAATGAAATGTGGACAAAGTGGTGCGGAATTTACTCTTAGACAAATTTCTTCATTTTTGAAATGTCGTGATTTATGTGAGACCCATAACTCGACATGCGCTCTGGAAAACCAGCGCCGCACTACTGTCAACACACCCACCATTGTTTTTCTAGTGTTAGTCTGTGAACAACACCGGTGTGCCTTAAATTAGTTAATTGCGTAGTGAATTAGCGATAATTAACAGTAATTGTCGATGAAAACTCTCAATTGACTACAGGTATGTCCTCACAAATGAGTTAACACTAGATTTATTACTAAAATTTCAGGGAAATTATAATTATATTCGATATGTTTTGAAAATGTATTTAAAATCTCTGAAATTGATTCTTACCTTTATATAAAATCTAATTTGCTTTTAATTTATAAATCTTAATAGTTAGGAGAGCTACGAAAGGCATAAATTTCTTAAATCATTTCCAATAATTATGAATTGTTCGATTGAAAACTTAGATTTTCGTTTTGAGGCAATGTTGCGTCAGCTTTTAAGAAATTGGCGCCAAATGTCTGACCCATTTAGGCGGTAAATTTTACGCGCCATTATTTCCCGCCAAATCACTGATATAATAGAGAACCCAAATGTCGTGTGTTAAAATTAGTACCACTTTGTCTCTCTAAGTGTTAATGAATTATAACATAAAAAATTTTTTTTTATATATACATATTTATAATGAAAGTCACAAACCTATTTTTTTTTTTTTTTAATTAATGCATTGTTCAAAACATTTGTGGTTACTAGAACCTGTCATTTCAATTGTTTTCATTTTATTTTATCCATAAAATTAATGAGTTAATGACATGTTGAAATTACAGCCTGTATATATGTACACATGTCTGTAAAATATGGCACTCAAGTGCCCTGGCAGTTAAACAATGTGTTAACCCCAAGTTGGACAGAACTGTAACTAAATAATCACCCATATTGTTCACGCTAGAAATGCCTCAAAAACACCCAAAACAAGGGAAGTGTGATGAAAAGACAAAACAGCTAAAAGACTACCTGAAAGGACGGTGTCCAACTTGGAATCTCGTTCGTCGAGACTGGAACTCCAAAAGTGTTCCTGCACCAATGTTTGGTGTGAAACACAGATTTACGACCTGTTGGAATTGTGCTCGAATTCCATGTCCAGAACGATATTTCAAAAGAAAGGGACGAGCCTACCGACTGGTGAAGTCAGGCGCCGTCGACACAAATGGCAAACCTGATGGACGCAAATTGGTGGTTCACTGGCGCTGGCGCTACCGTGGCAGAGTATCAGTGAACAGACGCGCTCTTCGTAACCCAAGGTTTGGAAAATTTGAACACTGGTTTCGAGCGGATTATAAGGCGAAATGGGGCACTAAATGGATTTCTGAGATTATGATACCCAAACGTCGTTGGGATGAAATCCACCAAATTGTCAAACAAAGTCTGAAGTGTTTGAGCAAAAATGAGAAAAAGGCCCTCAAATCGGTTCACCCGACCACTCAACTGCAAATCAGTTCAAAGTCATTGCCAAAGTACCGATGTATTATTTGTCGACAAGCGGCGTGGCCTCATCCTGTCGCTTGTGACACGGATAACGAGAAGCACGCTCTCACACACTACCAATGTATCCGCGAAAACTGTCTGGAATACGAGAAGAAATATCTGATGACTGTTAATTTCATTATGTGCCCGTCTCGACACTGCGATAGCAGAAGGCCAATAAAAATGAGCCAAAAGTATTATCCGTCAGCGACGAAATTCAGTTGCTATATGTCGGCACTGAAATGTGTACTAAATGTCAGAAATATCATTTCTATGGCGAACAACACGAATGCCAGCCGACTAAACTAAATCTGTTATCGGATCCCTTTGTGTATTGTGCGTCGCTCGACCCTACACCAGGACCCGAGGAAGGAGACCCAACTTATGGAAATACAAGTAAATCTAAAGACGACGATGATGAAGACAGTGATGACGAATATGAGTACTCAAATGTCGCGGAAAGTGAGTTGAGTTCTGATGACGACAACGTACACGAAGATGACCAGGTAGACAATGAGATACCAATTGATGACGGCGACATCACCGACTATGAACGCGCAAACGATTCCGACGACGAATGGGACGACTTAGAAGAAGGACCCCCTGATCTCGAAGTAACGACTCACCAAAAAGGGGAAAACGAATCGGATTCTGACCAGAATCCACAAGACATCTCCGAAGAAGAGGAGGAACCGGACAGAAAGATAGAAACAGAAGAGCAAAGTGGGTCGGAATCTGATGTCGGTTCAGGGAACTTAGTAATTGACGAAAAGGATTTCATTCACACCGAAACGGTCCTGGACTGGGACTCCGAACATAACCGACGACATCGAAGTATTGGGAGTCCAGAAATTGACGATGATGTCAACGAAGAAGAGGCGATAGTCCAACCGACCCCAATTGTTGACAAAGATACCTCAATAGACGTCACATCAGAGGAAACAAATAAAAAGGACCCAAATGTCGCGACAACTGAGATGCCAAAAACCAAAATAAAACGCAAATCGGCGACTGTATCTCCAAAAGAAATAGCCGATAAATGGCAAAGCAAATATAAAGAACTAGAAGCCACTCATAAGACCTGTGTGTCCAAACTAGAGGATATGCAGACGACAGAGACAACCAGAGTAAAGGCTCACAAAAATTTCGTAACCGAAATCCACAAAAGGTTAGAAATCGAACAAAGAAAAGTTCAGCAATTGGAGAAAGAGAGCGAATTGCGTACCCAATTGTCAAATGAAAATCGGAATCTCAAACTGGAACATACAAAACTTGTCACCGAGAATACGAAGCTTATCGCAGAGAAACAACAGTTGGGCCAGAAATTATTGGATTTCAGTAAAAATATCGAACTATTCATACGGGACGAGAAGACGAGATTATCCGAAGTCAGCCAAGACATTCGGAGTAAAGGAAAAGTATTTGTGGAACAGATCGAAACGATCATTAAAAACGATACCCAGATGTCGGCACAATTGACAGCTATGGATGTTATACAGAAATTCGTTGAACAGTTCGGGATTAAAGACGAAAATGCAGGTCGAGTCACTCTCGCAACGAAATCAAAGAATGTTCTTCTCACGACGCCAAGTCTTTATCTTAAACGCGGACGTAATTCTAAGAAATTTACCCCAATTGTTCCTCAAGAGAAGCCTAAAATCTTGAAGGCCGAAAAGTCACCCCAATTGCCGACACATGGTAAGGCTGAAGTTAACAAAAACTCCGGACTCGAAGAAAAGATGAAACGAATGACTCCCTCGACCGTAACGGTGGATATACCACGCCTTAAAGTGAAACCCGTGGACCGAGGTCCAGGTAATCAGACAGAAATACCACCTATTATGCACATAGGAGGACCCTCCACGTCGAAAATAGGAAAAGCCGCACCCAAATGTCGTACCGCCCCACCGCTACTGAACAAAGAACGCAGAGGAAGAGGACAGAAACGACGACTACTGATGAGTAGCTCGGAAGACGACGAGCCTGCGGAGACCGAAGACGACCCAAAAGGGGACCCTAAAAAGAAAGGACATAAATAGTTCGTATAAAGACAAAAATTGGTACCAAAGTGTTGTTAATGTAAAATTGATATTTAAACGACGGCTCATAAGACCGATAAATGATCTTCATTTTTTTTCCTTATCTTTTTATCATTAATATTCTTTATTATCCAATTATTCAATGTTTAACTCAAATTATTTCAATTTTTTTTTTTTTATGTTTAACACTTTAACTCATATGAACATTTAATATTTGATTGTTCTTTTATTTGTATATTATAAAATTTAAAGACAGACATTACCAAATGAGGTATGTGCTAATCTAGGGGGGGATCTGTAACGCAAAAACTTGTCGTTAGAGGTCACCTATCGATTAGCACATCACTCATTTAATATTAATATTATGTAAACAAAAGTGTAACGGAAAAGAACATTTCCTCCGCCAGAGGTCGATCAACCCGTCTCTCATCTGGCATTATTTTAGATTCCATACCCTAAATGTCGTCCTATGGTGAAGCCGCCTCAATATAGGCCTAAGCGGCAAGGGCCGCTATTGATGACATTTGGGTCCAAATTATTAATTATTATTTATTGTAAAGCATAATTTATATTTGGCCGGAGTGTGCGCGCCTAGGGTTGCGTGGCGGATATGGTGGGCGTCACTCGATGTGTGGCCATTGTTTGGAAAACAACAACAAATTTTTGTGTATTTTATATAATTGTAATTCTTAATAAATAAATAGAATTAAATAATTAATTTTGATTATTTTGAACATTGTGTCCTTCGGCTGACTAACCACAACCGAAAGTGCGGACTTATTGCTGTTTTTAACGCAAAAGTGTGTGTCATCAAAAGTGACTTTCTGTGGGCCGCCTAACCGGCCGAAACTCACTCTTGGGGACATTCCTCACAAGTTTGCGGACGTCAGCGTCAACCGCCTGGAACAGTCTGGTTATCGCCGACGGCAAGTGGTCAATTAATTTCAAATAATTGCGCGAATAGTGGTGCCGATAGACGGCGCCATTAGGCACTTATTTATTTATTGAGAGTTGCGCACCATAACGCTCGCTGTATTTTGGGGAACCCAACTGTTGTCATTTGGGTACCCAAGTGTAAGTGGGTTTTTGGGCACACAAAAGTCGCGTGGCTCGCGCGTTGAGTCATCGTAAGGGATAAGCCAACTACATCCCCGCTTTTTTTCCTTACATATGGTGGAGGTGCAGTGTCTTTAAACCGCTCGGTGTTGAAGTTTAAAGACGAAGATCCCCGGCTCTGCCGGTTTCTTTTCATTCCTAATATATTTTGTGGAAAAACGAAGTTTACATTTGGTGGCGTTGTCAAGTAATTCGTCAACAATTGTAATAAAATCTTCGTGAGTTTTTCTATATATATTGGAATTGTGAACTTTCGTCTCTCAGACGTAAAAAGTCCGTCCCTTGGACGTAAAAAGTGATTTTGATACCTGTGTATATCTGTGTTGTGGATTTTGGTAAACTCAAATCTAATAACAACTACAACTATAAGTGATATAAACAAAAACTATATCTTTCTTTTGCTAATCGAAAATTATTTCGATATTATTAATAATTATTTCGGATTCAAACCTTACGCTTAGTACAAACATTTGTGATTTTGGATATAACCCTTGGATAACGACGAACTGATATTTTTTCTGTTTTTTGTGTAATAATTAACAATACTTTGTTCCAAATCTGGTCATTTTGGGAAACAATTATTTAATCACATTTATATCATAAATATTCATCATTTATTAACAATTATTATTTTGTCATCAATATCTATACTCATTGTACTCACACTTATACTCAACGTTTATTGCATTATTCATTACCACAATGTCGGACATTGAAATACCAGCCGATTTGTTTTCTGAACACTTGCCCATTGTTTCATCAGATGCAGCGACAGGCACTTTGTTGCCTGTTCCCGCATCTGGGGGGGAGGTGGTCTCGATTCCCCAAAATCCACGCCATAACACACACTCGACAATATCCATTAGTACCAACACAACGACCCCAAATCAGTCTGAGTTGTATCGGTTACTCGTGGAACCTTTTCTAGTCGAGGTGGATACCAAAGTATTGTTGACCGCAATGAATACTCTTCAGGAGTATCTTGGTCAACGCATTCAGAAAAGCCAAACTGCTGAGGACACTCTTTTGGCACATTATGAAAAAGAGCACCCGAAAGTCAAGGCGCGTCAAATGCAAACCCTCACATTTCAACAACTCAGAAATGAGTGGAACCAAGAGTTGGAAAATGTATTTGATCAACTGGTTGATACTGACGCCACCGTTTATCTTCCAGTGTTTGCGGTAAACACTCAAACCATAATAGAAAACGATGTTAATTTAAAAGTGCCGAACATCGACAACGACTCCCAGAAAGTCGCAGAATGGGTCGACAAGACCAATTTTAACACTAGTGGTTCGGACATAGTGTCGGAACTTGAACCCGAATTGCACTTTGGAACGAATCGGCCCTCTCTTGCAAAAGAAATCAAAGAAAAGGAAGAGTTCGACCATCTAATGCGAATTAGTGATCCGGATAAGAAGTTACAAATATACGACCACAAGTGTACTGACAAAGAAGTCGGACCTTCAGTTCGCCCGAAAGCAAGACCTACAACAACGATAATTCGAACGCCAGAAATGACCCCAAAGGTCGTAAAAGAAGACTCGAAAACAGACAGATAAACTTTAAAGTTGGAGAACGAGGTAATCGAACTCCAACACGAAAACCAGAGGCTCCAGAAGCAGATACAGGCTACGCATACACTTCTGGAGAAAACCGAACAATACAAATACGAAAACGCAGCCCTCAAAAAACGACTTAACACTTTGTCCTCGAAACCCACACCAGAGTGTTCCAACTGTGTCAATGTTAAACTTGTGGATAACAATTGGCTCGTCAAGGAGTCCAATTGGAAAAAGGATACTGAAATGCGGGAGGCGAACCTCAATGAGATCAAACGATCCCATTATAGGCTGACACAAATGGTCGATCAGCTGCGAAATAAAGAGAAAGATTTAATTGCGAAGAACGAACTGTTAGAAACCCAAAACGAAAATCTAACTGCAATTAACGAAAACCTCAAACAGAAATTCGAGACACAAACCGATAATTCAGTATTATTATGTCAGATCGAAGACATTAAGATACAACTGTCAGACAAAGGGAAAGAAGTTATTAAACTGACTCACAAAATTGGGGCACTTGAAAATGAGTCCCAAATGCTTCGCGAAAAGATTCGAGATAATTACGACTCGGCAAAAAGAATAACTGACATTCTTATAGAGAAGAAAAAGTATTATAAGAAAATGTCACAACAATTAGGTGATGAGAATCGGACCCTCAATGACAGTAATAGACATAAACATGAGTCTGACACCGACTCCCAAATTTCAACCTCAAGTGTCAGCTCAAATTACAAATTATTTAAAACCAATCCGAAGACTCTCCAAACATCATTCGACCCGCCAACCGAAAAAACAATAACCATCGATGGGGTTTCTTATATTCAGGCGCCGACACAAATGTCAACACCTCTTCACAATCCTAATAATGTCCAAATGTCGCGGAATTGTGACAGAACTGATAAGAGAACGACGCCAATTGATCCAACGAATGTTGTGCAAAATCCAGTTCCTGTGACACAAAATCAGAACTCTTATAATCACCGCGCAGTCAATCAGAAACTGAAACCCCGCGACTTCAACGGTGCGTCAGAAGACGCAGTAAAGTGGATTAAACACTATCAAATGGTGGCAAAAAGTAATGGATGGGAGGATGACCAAAAGGTTGCCAATGCGATACCACACTTAATTGGTGAAGCACAGAATTGGTATGATTTAACATTCGTACCCTGTACGTCTTTCGACATGTCGGCCTATGTAGAAGATCCGATTCCGAATTGGGCTCACTTTGTCGAAGCTTTCTACAAAGAATATCGCTCGAAAGACACTGAAATAAGACTCGAAAAAGAATTAAACGACATTCGAAAAGACAGAACCGAGACCTATACAGCATACGGACGCAGAGTGTTAGCACTCATTCGAAACGTCAATCCAAAAATGGACCCAATACGTCAGTTGAAGTTCATTTGTGGCGGATTGGAGAGAGATCCAATCGGTTTACAAGCAAATGTATGCGAAGATATCGAAGGATTAATGCGAATTTTTAAGCTCAGCGACAGGAATTTCATTTCAAACCCTGTTCCCAATCGTCAAAATTATGACCGAAATGCTAAAATAAATACTGAAACGTCGAACCAAAGTAAATATCGTTCGTTTAGTGATATCAAACGACCGAATGACACACATTATGTCGACAAAAATACCCACTCGAAAGTCGACGATAAAAGCCGCGACAGTTTAAAAACCAACTCCAGAAACTCGGGGTCACAGAACATTCCGTTTACGAACCCATTATGTCTAAACTGCGACCAAAGAGGACATACCTATAAAGTATGCAAAATACCACGGGACGTTAAAAAAGTCAAAGATGCGTTTGATTTGCTGCGAGCTAAGAGAGACGGCACTTTCTTTGCGAAACCACAAACGTCTAATAACGTTACACTCGAAGAGTGTGGGATCACACCCGAAGATGAAGAAGAATTCGAGATTTATGATGTGTCGAAAGTCGAAATCCAAATGTCGCATACATCCCTACGGATGAGCCCACTCTCTACCAATGACTACGATGGACAAAATGAAGTAATTTTACGGAGATTTCGATCACCATGTGTTCATGTGAGTCTGAATGGACACCAGTTTGCAGCCATGGTTGACACTGGTGCAGGACTTACGGTAATTCATCCGAATGTAGCCAAAACGATAAAAGGGGCCCAAGTGCCCTGGCCATTCCCTCGTTTAAC